>JAODUH010073808.1:0-16094 GCA_027564835.1 Typhlichthys subterraneus
CAAATATATATATATATATATATTTTATAAATAAATATTACAGCAATTTTAACTTTAATGTGAACATGATTGTGTGTGTGGACATCGCAAATGTACACTTTTTGTCAAATTCATCAAATACCTCATTGCATTTATTATCTAAATGTGTATGACGACACAAACGTTAAAAAGCATGCATGGATAAATGTGTCGGGGATAGATTGTCGGTGTTGATGGTAGCTGTAAACAAACAGTCATATATGTTCTTGCCCAAAGCTATAGGTTATTGCTGCATATCACTCCTTTGTTATTGCTGTCACTTGTAGAGAAATATGTTGTGTATTTTCACAAGTTTCTTTATACTCTTAGGTAGTAATCCGTAACACAAGAACACATATGACCGTTTGTTTACAGCTACGATCAACACTGAAAATCTATCTCTAATCTGTTCTCCTCCATTGCTAGTAGGAACAGAAGAGTGGTAGGAACATTTGAAGGAAGAACTTGAACAAAGAACAAACACCTCCCTCTCTCCTGGTAGGCTCGCGAAACTTAGTTCAAAATTGCGTGAGTTCACTCTGGTTTGACATTTTTGCCGCCATTGCCTGAAGCTATATGTGTATGTTTGTGGTTGGAAACACTCCAACACTGCAATGCAATGTCTCTTTCCAGGTCAGTTGATGGGCACAAGAACCCCATTGTACCTTTTTCAGCCAGGTCTGGCTCTGTTATGGTAAAACCATATTGACTCAAATGCTTTGGTCGAGTTTTGGATAAGCATATTTATACAACAGTTAGTTCCGACCAAGTGATCTGATTGGACGAGAGTCATTCCAATATTTTAGTCTAACGCACTGGGACTTTTAACGATGCATGTATCACTCCACTTTACCAGTGTTCTTCTAATAACGGCTACTAATTCAAAAAACAACACTTCTGATAAGTTGTTAACGTAACTCAACATATTTTACTTCACTAGCTGCATTATGTATGGAAACAGGCAATTATAGTTGTATTGGATACAAAATAGCTGACCTGCAGTAACGTGAAAACTAGCTAGCGTGATGTTATTGTTTGGCCTGGTAACAGTGGCTGTATTATAAGAACTGGATACGGTGTCTTAAAATGGCGCCCATTCATTTAAACTGAAACTGCTCAAAAGCGCATCCGCCAATAGGGGTGGAGCCTAATCAGAGTTTTTGTGGGCAGACGTCATATCAGTCATGCGCATTTGGCTTCAACGGTCGCGTATGCATGTTAACATCACAGCACTGAGCACTAGCATTCGACACGAACGAGCCAATGTACAGAGTACAGTACAGTCTAGCTGCTGTGGTGTAGCCGTAGCACTATCAGTCAGTGCGAGATTATTTGTTGTTTATAAAACATTAGACCATTTTTAGAATGTTATAAATAAAGGAATAATGAATTGAGCTGTTTTTTTAAGATATATAGGTCTATATGTTGCATATGCTGCGATGCCTACATGCTGTTAATAGCGTCAACTTACCTAAGTTACCTAAGATGTTTTGTTAAATGAGACAGGCTGTGATTGTCTTCGGCACTCGGCCTACGGCCACATACCTACGACCAAATCACAGCCCTGGGGATATTCAGTCTATCGCTCAACCTCGAGTGTGTTATTGCTTAAATCTCCCACAGCTTTAATTGAAAAAGAAAATGGTACAGTAGCGGTTGATGTACAATCGCATGAAAATAGCAACCCTGACCCCTTCCCCCAAGAAGAACATCTCATCTATAAAAATACATTTTATATTTGTTTTTCATTTCCCTTGCTATATATATTCTTCCAAAATAGTCCATATTATCACTGGAGAACATTGTGGATGTTTAATATTTCCAGAACATTGATGACCTTACATGAGTGCCTCAAATCTGTTGTGTGTGTTTGTGCATATACATGCCTGTCTAACTTTCCTTTTTGTGTGCATGCATTTGTATGCACACACTATATACTACTGTATAACTTCCCATCTTTCTGCATCAAAACGTGGAAGTCTCTAAAGGCCTCCGAACAAACGTGGAAGGCTCTAAAGACCTCCGAACAAATGCGGAAGGCTCTAAAGGCCTCCGAACATTTCTAAAAAGTGTGTCTAAAAAGAGTATGCATGGACAGTTATATTTTGTTGCTGGATTTCCCATGACATGTGGTACAAATGATTTGCATGGGGCTTGTCTTGAAACAGGACCAGTACAAGCGTAGGTCGTCATTAAAACATACATGTCACCTCAGGTATGTCCATCCAACATATTTTGAAAAATGTATGACCAGGAGATGGATATGAGAAGATATCAAGAAATATTTTACACAAGTGTATTATTCCCCCCCCAATACATACATGAAAGACGCATAGCTTCCGTGGACACTACATCACTACTTGATCAATTAGTAGCTTCGCTACTGAAAAGCTATTCGATTCAGAAAACAGCGGCGCTACCGCCACGCTACTCATAAATGTAGTTTAACTAGTAGCGTCGCTACAAGTAGCGACGCTACTGCCCAACGCTGGTAATATGCTTCAAGTATAACCATAATCAAGCCTACATTGTACATTACCCACAATATTTATTAAGATTTAGTTAAGCAAAACTACATATGTTTCTATTATTCTTATTCCTGAACAACTAGTCAAACTTAGAAGCTGGTTATAACTAGGAATGCCAATGGAATGTCCTTAAATCTTAGAGTCAAGCTCAAATAAAGTTTATATAAGTAACATTAAGTAGAAGTCCAAGACTCAACTATGACACATTCATTTTCACAGCGCCACAATGGTTTCTGATTCTAGCCATATACTGTATCTGCACCTTTTCTTTTAGATACGTGGATCTATTTGAGTCCCATTCTCTGGCTCTGAAACAAGACGAGGTGTGAGAGCTCTGTCAGAATTACTTATAAGATCTAGATTATATTTCACACATATCGTATGCAGGATAGATTTTAATATAAATATATCTCTAACTATTGGCAAATCCTCCTAGAGTGTGTTGTAATTTCTCTTTGGTTTTAACTTTATTTTCATTTGTTATATTGAGGCCAGCAAAGATTCAGTTCTGGAAACTACTGGGAGTCTGTTCCAGAGCCCACGTTATCACCATCAATCATTTTCATACTTAACTGCCATCAGATAAATATTTAACTGAATATTCAATGTGGTAATGCCAGCTACAAGAAGAGTCAAATCCATAATGATTTAAAAATGTATAGTTTCTAGGCTATATATATTCATATTTTATTTTTTTTGTATTTGTTTCATGGAGGATTTGTGGCCAAGCTTGTTTTCAGCCTGAACAAACATATTAACAAAAATCCAGATGACTGAAAAAAGTTAGTTAATTGCAGGTAATTGACTTTGTTCATCCTACACTGTGGACCTATCTTGCTAAACATTATTCATACTTTACATGTTACTATGATCATATACTGTTATGATCACCTCCACTATATACCTTGCTTTCTCTGTTCCTCTCCATATTTATTACTCATACTCCTTCTCAATACTTTATGCGCTTCCTTTTCTCAATGCCAGATGGGCAATAACTCAAAAACACCACAAGAATTAGACAGGGAGGCTAAACGAAACAGGGTTGAAACAGGGTAGAGGCCCTGTTTGTCGGGGGCCGGGGTCGGGGTGATGTTGCACTTGTGTCATTGTGAATTAAAGGTACCTGTCTGTCAAGGCCTCAGGCAGTTGGCTGCCTTGCCGGTTGGCAAAAGATTAGTCCCGCAGAGCCAGCCTTTACTTACGTAAAGTCTGGGACACAGCGCTGTCATCGACCAACTGCGTAAGTCGATGACATAGTTGGACTATAAACTTACACAGAGGAATTTGTTGAGAAACTTTCCAACACGACTGTTTACAGGTATATATACAGGTTACTGTTAAACATGTAGGCTACTGTTATACTTAAAATAAAAAACTGACATTAGTAAATAAAGCACTTCCGGAAAGTCGTCGAGCTTACGAGTGTATACAGTATGAGAAGATGTTCAGCACAGAGTTGCTTATAGACGTAGTGCTAATGAACGTAAGAGGCAGAGACTAGCAAGATACTGTGCCCTATAGGGGCAGTGTATGTTAAAGGTTCTATTTCTTGGGCGCCAAGCCATAAACATGCACTGAATATCTGCAGGCTTCTGAGTTCTTCCGTCAATTTGACTTTACCTTTCGAACGTTGCATTCTTTGACGCACCGCCGAACGATGCGGTCAGTGGGCTCCCTCACATGTCAGATGTGTGTTATTGGAATACAAATAATAACATAGTTGTGTATGTCTATCTTGAGGCTCCTGCACTTCCACACACTTTAGTAAAACAGGGTACAAGCATTAAAACATTCCAGATTGTCTCCTTATATAGTCTCCATAGGTGTAAGTGATTGTTGAGATGCATGAGAGCAACTTAGAGGAACTATTGGCTCACAACCAACAATTATACTGTTTCTTTTCTGTTCATGCAAGATCATGAATACGGTAAACAAGCCTATGAAAGTTGCCGCAGATTTTTGTGAAGTTCCTTCTAAAATATGTATGTTTCAGATGCCTGCCAGCTTGTTGTAAAAATCCTGCAGTGAGTTATAAACGCATCCATAGCAAATAAGATAAAATATAAATAGGAGTATGAATGAACGAATACATTTTTGTGGTGCAGGATTCCATGAGTCATCTAGGAAGTGTTTTGATTTGAAAGTTTCCAGCTTTCATTTCATCAATGTATTTTTTAACTTATTATTAACTTAGAAAGTTTTCTAATATACATCTTGGACTTTTATCACCATGTCCTTGTCTTTCTTTTCATTTGAAAGATTTAGATAACTTTAACCTTTAAAAAAACAATATGTTTGTGACGCCGTGTCGGGGATGAGGTGAGTGCAAGCGCAGACCAAGGAAGCACAGGCGGAGAATGCTAATAATGAGCAGTAATGCTCGTTATGCTTTTAATCAAGGTTGGTGTGAACTCCGTCGCAGGAGACAGACAAGTAACACTAACAATCACGGACACCGACAAGACGAACAAGACAACAGACATAGCCCTGATGGGCAGCAGGCGACGGTGATTGCGCTCTCCTGCACGTGGCAGGCGTGGCAGATGAGCAGGTAGCAGGTCTGGGGTCAGAACGCCATGGAGGAAGACGGAGGAAGGCGGGCGCTCGGCCCCGCCACCTCGGGCGTTACAATGTTACATAATATAGATACTGGATAAATATATATTACAGCAATTTTAACTTTAATGTGAACATGATTGTGTGTGTGGACCTCGCAAATGTACACTTTTTGTCAGATTCATCAAATATCTCGTTGCATTTATCTAGCGTTCTGTTCTCTGTGCTTGTTGAAAACATAACTCGGTACTTCAGCCCTGGCTTTTAATTTGTTATGATTGGTGAATGAGTAGAAGTGTTGCACAATCGGTAATGACATTATCAATACCTTCATCCATTTGTCTGTTGCATATTTTATTTGATAGTGGCTGGCAGTATGATGACATTACATTTAATATGATCATTTTTTTGATGTGTGCTGTGCTCCCTAGGAAATACAGTTCACAAAACACACCTCCGCTTACTCATAAGTTGCCAAAATACACTTACTGTAACTGAAAGTTTGACGTTGTATCGTAAAAAAAGCATAAATTCAGATAACTTGCATGATATTACAATGGCTGCTCCTGGTTAATTCACCTGTGATCTGTCCCTAGGCGCCATAAAAATAGCACTTATTTGGGAGAGGCACTGGGGGATAAATCCTGTAATCTCCAAAGCCTTATGAAAGCTGGTTCCAGCCACAGCAGAGTACAAGTTTAACTTGACTAATCTAATTTTCCTGCTATACTACTTTTGAAACTCAAAATCCCTTCATGTCTTCAGGGCTTGAAAAGCAAACAATTGAGCGCCCAGTTAAGGTTGAGTTAATGGAGCAGACATTTCTAATGTAACATTTACAAAAGGGAAAAAATAGGATTATTAAAGACTATTACAAGGCATCACAATATTATTTTAGCAATAATAATAATAACAATATATGTCACCACATGGGAGGTGACATATTGTATGAAACACTATACAAACAAAATAATGCTTAGCAATCAGGTGGGACTTGTAGCCTGGGGTCCCATCAGTGACGTTTGCATGTAGCAGACTCAAAATATATTTTCAGACCACTGTCTTCCATCCGGAGTACCAGCTTCTCCTCAGATGTCTTCCATCCGGAGTACCATCTTCTCCTCAGATGTCTTCCGTCTGGAGTACCAGTTCTTTCAGGCAGGTGCTTCAGAGTCCCTCACTGCAGGCTCAACCACTTTAAGAACTTCTCTGTCCCCCTGTCCATCAAAGCCCTAATTGGCAATCCAGCAATATAGGCTAAACCCTGTAACTGACATTACATTTGTAACTGTACATTAATTAGTTATATTGACTATATTTTATTGATCGATTGATGAAAGTCTGTGTATGTCAAGTATGTACTATATCTGTCTGTTTATGTTCTGCAATGTGTTTCCAATGTGTTCTCAGAGTCTGAACTTTCCTCTCACCTCAAGATACCTGCAGGTAATTGACAGAGGAGTCTGTGGTGTCTGGTCCCTTTACAGTACCTGCCTCAAGCCAAAAGTGGGGGAAAAAACAACTCTCTGATATGGAGGTCATCGTAACCTGCATATTATTCACGAATAGTAGTTAGAACTTCTTTATGGTACCTCTGATATCTAGAGATTAAGCAGAGGTGCATTCTAATTCGGCAGACGTTTGTTTGATTGGACCTTTAAAATGTGAAGGTTTTGTGTAAACATTGCAGATTGTTTTTGATTTAACCTGTTAACCTTTGTTCAGTATCCATGTTTGTTTACCAGGAACTACCTCTTCAGACCGTTGCTTGTGTTTGCAAATTTGTTGGTGAATTCACAGCGAACAAAAAACTGTAAATATGTTTGTAAACATTTGCCAATTTGAACGCAACTCATTTGAAACCACAGGTATGTAAATTGAATGAGAGGCACGTTCTTACCAAGTGTCTTTCTGTGAATGGTCTTGCAAGAACGCGAGGACAGATCTAGATTGAGATGCATATTCTTGACTATCGTTCTAAGCTATTGTGCAATACTTAGGGATGACAACGCTGTTAGCAGTATTATCAGCGCAAAATTGTATACCCCTTTGAGCGCTTGATAGCAGGCGGGGTATCATGGCTGTCCTGGTCTGTTAGCGGGACCTGACATTTACTAAATCATTGTAGCAAATTTTAAACTAGACTCCATCTTGATAAATCGACCACAGATTTGAAGTTAAAATAAGTTAAAATATATGTTCTCGCATCAAAAACTCGTAAAACAGCATTTTGTGACACAATAACAGTAGTATTTCGAAAAGTATAGCTAGTATTGTTGTGTGTTTTCTCGACTGCCATTGCCACTTGTTGATTCGAAATGCATTCTGGGATATTTTGCGGACAAGTTCACACACAAGTCACCACTGGATGCATCCATGGTAAAAGCTGTTAATCGAGAACACTTCTGGGTATTTTATCCGTTCTTGGCTAGATGCGAACTTGTGAATTGGAAGAGCACTTTGCTGTGAATGATGACGTTTAACAAGTCCACAAGAACGCAAGAACATAAAAGAATGTATATTGAAAAACAGCCAATTACTTGTTTTAAGCAATTCATAAATGGACTAGGGAATGTGCTGGTACATTATAACTGTTTCACATGTAAGCCATATTAGATAATTAGCTACTTCATTTGGAAGGACTACCGCATTATTTGTTTCTTGAGTTTTGTGCTGTAGGTTTACATTTGATGCAAAAACACACACCTGCTCACAATCACACTGTCCGGCCATACCCCCTTTATAAACATATAATACAGTGTATACACACACACTGTGTTATGCAAACCAATGAACTACACACATACAGTACACACACATGTACCCATGATATATTAAAGTGCATAAGAGTTGAGGTTGACTGGTTTAAAACTTATAATCTATAATGGGTGCTGTAAATGTAGTCCATTACAGTTACTAGTTACTACCAGACTAAAATTATAATCAGCAACATATTTCTTGGATTACCTAAATTGAGTAACATAATATTTCCATTACTTTACACACCTCTAAAAATTGTTCTTTCCAAATGCCATCCAAAGCAATTTACTGTACTGCACCAAATCATTTAATTTGTGTGACCATTTATGTTGTTGTATTAACATAGGACTTTTTATTTCAGTTCTTGATTGACATTAATGCAATATTAATAAGAGCCAATTGTTTTATGCATTTTTCTTCTGCAAACATCCCTTTTAAATTGAAAGTAGTCCTAAAATTAATGATCACATTTATTTTTAATGATCACATTTTTTAGCACAGAACAATTTTCACTTTCCTCAATAAATCAAGAAGGCTAGAAACAAAAAACACACAAAAACAAAAAAATATATAAAAAACCAAACAAATCACAACAAATAAAACTAAAACAAAACAAATTCTACGTCCTGTACAAACACATGGCCCAATAATTTAAGAAAATAGTGTCTCTAAAACGTTCATATTGCTTTGTACCTCCAATGTTGCCTTATACGACCGGAGCTCAAGAGTTCAACTCTGTGCAACACCACGCAGTTCCAACGGCGACCACAAGGGGGCCGCCACCCACAACAATCCTGTGGGGACGTTTCCGCTCCAGAGGCCATTGTGGGGGATGAGAGGGAAGGGGGGAGGGGGGGTGTCAACCAGCAGCCAATGGCATGCAGGCACAGTTTGTTCTTCTCACGTTGTTGTGGTTTTGGCAGTAACAATACATAGACGAACAAAATGGCCGCACTACGGTACTACACGAGTGTCTGTCTGCTCCATTATTACTCTCAGCCTTATTAGTAGAACTACCACGCCACACACACACACAGTGCATCGAGTGTGGGTGTGCGTGCGTGCATGTGTGTGTGTAGGCTTGTCTGGCTTTTTGTGCGGCTGTGTATGTATATAGGTGTGTGGGTGAGCGTGTGTTTGTGCATATGCATTTGTATCTGTGTGTGTGTGCGTTTCTATATATGCATGTCTGTATGTGTGTGCGTGCATGTGTGTGTGTGTGCGTATGTGAGCGTGCATATCTGTGTGTGTGCATATGTGAGCGTGCGTATGTATGTGTGAGCGTGCATATGTGTGTGTGCATATGTGAGCGTGCGTATGTATGTGTGTGTGAGCGTGCGTATGCATGTGTGTGTGTGTGTGTGCGTGAGCATGTGTGTGTGTGTGTACGAGCGCGTCAGTGCTCAGAGCTTTCGTTCTCCAGGGGGAGAAATCTGGGCGGAGTCAATAGCTTGGCGTCCGGGCCGGGCCCCGCCCCTTGCCCCGCCCCCTGAGGGTTGAGCGAGTCCTTTGTTTGGCCGGAGGGGAGCGCCCTCCTGCGCAGAGAGGCGGGGCGGTGGGGGGGAGGAAGGCTGTCATCGTTGCCCGGGCCGATGGAGACGCAGGGGGGGCTGGTCTTTTTCTTGCGACGGGAGGGGGGGGACGGAGGGGGGTGGTGGTGCGTATTGGGGCTGGAGAAGGTGGAGGAGGCGGAGCCAAAGCCGGTGTCCCCCGAGGAGCCCCGCCCCTCCCCCAGAGAGGGTCTCCAGGAGGGGGAGGGGGGTGGGGAGGGCTGGAGGGCGAGAGGGGTGAGGCGGGGGAGGCCGGGGGCGTGGCCGCCCTGTGTGTCGGCGCTGTAGAAGCGCTGGAGCTGCCGGCGCAGCGGCCACGCCCTGCCGTCAACCCCGCCGCCGTTGCCAGGCAACGCCCGCGTGATGAGGCTCACCTCCCGGTCGGCCGTCAACATCTCCTCGGGCCGGCGGGGGAGGAGAGGGGGAGGGGGGCAGGGGGCGGAGGAGGGGACTTGGGAGGCCACGTTGAGCAACCCCACCTCCTCCCCCTCCTCGCACCCGACTCCTCCTCCTACGTCGGAGCAGAGCGTCTCCTGAGAGTCAGTAGATACTGCCACCTGGTGGGGGGCAGGGGTATTGGGAGGAGATGAGGTTTAGCCGGATGGATGCACATGGGGGGTGGGGTGGTAGATGGGGGCCTGGTGAGGAAGAATGACTGTAGGATGTTCGGGTTAAAGGTCATTATGGTCTAAATAAAAGTCATAGTGTGACAAGCGCTCTCCCAGCATCCTCTCTGCCCCAACTGTACTGGCATTTGGATAGAAGCAAAAACTACTGGTATTTTAATAGAAGCTTGTGGGCGTTAACGTAAATTAAAAGACCTTAGAGGCTAAGCCTGGCCGCTCAGCAGCCATCTTGGCAACTCCTCAGAGAAGGAACCACAATACCGTTACCTATACTGTGGAGAGAGCCATAACTGCACTTTCAATTGTCACCGAGCACAGAAAATTGCTCGTACAGTGTATCACTCTCCGACACCTCAAGCCCATGGGAGGTACAGTAGCATGTCTTAATAAGACATCTTCTCTCCAAACGGCACAACCAGGTTCGGGACCGACCGGTCACATAGAATCACCAGTTAAGTCTGATTACAATCACTTAAAAAGTTTAATTGAAAAGGCCCAAAATAAGGTTTAAAAATCATTTTTTTCCCTCCTTGGATATACTATGCATGCAACTGTGACACCACACAATTTACTGCTTAACTGTACTTTGAGGGAGGGGTGGGATATATGCCTCCAATCGCCATCTTTGGGCATTATGGACTTCTCCCATGTAATGTAGTTCTATTCAGGATTCATTACTGGTCTGTCTCTTCTACAGAGTAAACTTCTGTCCAAACAAACCCCTCATTTACGTGGCCTCTATTGGGAGTGGTAAACTACAAAAAAGCTCCTCCCCTGCAGCCGGTTTTTGTCTTCAAGTCCAACTTTGTGTTATAATTTTCAGTTGGCATTTTGCACAAGCAAGGCTTCTGAGCATGAAGCCAGAGCAGACAAACCCCCAGATGTTTCTGGTGGTCACGCGACCGTAATGCTGCATTCACATGGAACGGTAGACGGCAAACACTTTATGGACGGCACGGCATAGCAGGAATTGCAGTTGCTATGCAATGTCACATTGTTTACAAACAATTTTATAAAAATATACTCAACACACATCTAGTAGCAACTGTTTTATGTAATTATTTTTGTATTGTATCTCCTATTCTAGTGTTGCACCAAAAGCATTACCTTCTCGTTGATTTTTCTCCATGTGTGAGGGAACATCCTGTTGGAAATGCCGTTGCGGAGGACGGCAAAAAGTTAAAATATTTTAACTTTCACCAGCATGCCGTTTGCCGTTGCCGGCGTCTGCATTGTTTGCCGGCCACAACTGATTTCGCCGTCCTGCTCTCGTCCGCTAACATGACACCCGGTTTGCCGTGTTCCATGTGAACGCAGCATAACCCGGTTGGAGAGAGGCATGGGGAGGGCAGGCTCTCACACACGTTGTTCCCTGACCCACACTGTCAAACCTTCGCAGCCACAACCGCCAGATGCTACTAACACGTAGCTTCTGTGTGTCATCCCTGCAACGAGTTCAGCAGTCTCTGCGCAGGAGGTTTACGCATTATGAGGCTGGAGAGGAGGGGGATAGTGAGCATAATGGCAGATAAAACTCATAATGTGTCCCAATTCAATCGTGCCATGATCTCACCCTGTTTAGACTTACAGATCAGTGATCTGAAATGAAGGGACATTAGATCAAATGTGTTTGTATAAATCTGGTTGAATTATTATCGCCCCAATAAGACCAAATTAAAATTATAGCGATGACGAAACATGGCACGTGTGTGGACATTGTGAAAAGACAAATGTCTACAGCAATGACTTTCAGAGCATGAATGACGTGACAATGCTGACCCCTGGTGGTCCCCTGGTGGCACAGCAGATAGTATTCCCTGCTGTTTACAGCACAAAATATTACTCCACCACGGAATAACATAATCTATGATAGGACAACAGCACAGGGAACTCTGACTGATATTATTATATATTTTTATATATATATTTGTATTGTCCTGTCTATAGTTTTCCAAAAGCTGTACAATATAAGCCTGTGTCATATAAATATAGCAAACAAACAAACAAACAAAACAGAAAAACCAGTGCTTCTAGTGTGTGTACAAAATGGCAATAAACACATATACAGAACGAGCTGTTGTTTTTGCAAAACCCTGAGTTGAATACTTGTTGTGTAATAAGTGCACTGCATCGAGGGCTACAGTTCTCATCTTTCCGCCAAAATAAAAGTCTTGTGTCACGTGACTTTAATACATTCCATCAGTCATCGGCTGTTTGACAAGGTCGAGTAACGCAACATCGTAGGTAGCCTTAGCATGTACACCATACATACTATACTACAAATATAACTATATGTGTGCAGCAATGAGAGGGACTCTCTTTCCCCCCATGGAGATGAATAGTGCAGAATGATATAACTAATGTAATAACCAGCCTACAGCCTCTTCCCTTCCTCTACTGTAGCGAGTACTACAGGGAGAGCTATCGGTCAGAGAGAGTTAAAGATGGAGATGTATAGTGGATGATGGAAACAAACAAAAATCTGGATGGGCGAGAGAAGAGGGGGAGAGAGAGGGCATTTTGTGTGTGTGTGTGTTTTTGCGTCAGAGAGTCCAGTTATTTGGAAAATGAACGAGCCAGAAGAGTTTCTCTCTCTCTTCTCTTTCTCTCCTCTCTTTCTCTCCTCTCTCTCTCTCTCTCTCTCTCTCTCTCTCTCTCAGAAACAGGAGCTTTTGTACCGGAGCATAAGCTCAGGCTCCGGGGGCTGCTGGGCCCAACTGAGCTGAGGTTAGCCCGGAACAGACCCGACGTGGAGGGTGAGACAGGGTGAGACAGACAGACAGACAGGTTAGTCAGGACACACAAGAAGAGGAGGAGGGAGGACAGAAAGGGAAGAGAAGAGTGACAACATTCATAAAGTAGAAAGTGACTTAAAGACGCGTTTACGTTTAAAATGACAGTGTTGTTAATTAACACGTTGTTAAGCATTCATTAAAGCCTCTGGAAGCGCTACATACATTAAATATGACCTTTGACATCCCCCAGCCCCCCAAAACACATAAACCCTGGTCAACACAATAATAGAAAAACATATGAACGCATAAACACCACTGAAAACTGGTACATCGATTTACTTAACAATATATAAAGCTACGCTTATACTGTACCACAAACCGCTAACTCTGTTAGCTATCGCTCTGCTAAACCTAGCATAGCCTAACTACCGTGAGATGCCTCGACACTGCTTGTGAACCCCCGCTATACTGAAAGACAGACAATTATGAATTTCTAATGAATCCCATGACATTGCCAATAGTAATAAGGGCTTCATAGCACCTTCATGCAGTGCCAATAGAGACGTTATTAAAGGCTTAATACAGCAACATAACAGTGGCACGAACAATGATTTAGGTATTAACATCTGATTGTGTGTGTGTGTGTGTTTTACCTGTCTGCGTAACGTGCGGTTGAAGGTGTGTGTGCGTCGCGGTGGGGGGAGGCGGGGTATGCTCTCCGAGTCGGAGAGGCTGTGCGCGCTGATGGGACGGAAAAGCTCCGTGGGAATGTTTAGCTGTTGGGACCGCTCCTCTGGTTGGGAACGCTCCTCCGGTTGGGAACGCACCGATCCACTGGAGCCTGGTACGAGAAACAGCAATGTGTTGACATAATAACAGTAATCACAATAGTACACAGTATCTATATGGTACCATACTGTAAACAAAATATTACAGTATCTATACGGTACCATACTGTAAACACAACACTACTTTATATAGGGTACCATACTGTAAACAAAATATTACAGTATGTACAAGGTACCATACTGTAAACACAACACTACTTTGTATAGGGTATCATACTGTAAACATAATAGTACTTTATATAGGGTACCATACTGTAAACACAACACTACTTTATATAGGGTACCATACTGTAAACATAATAGTACAGTATGTACAAGGTACCATACTGTAAACACAACACTACTTTATATAGGGTACCATACTGTAAACATAATAGTACTTTATATAGGATATCATACTGTCAACACAATAGTACAGTATGTACAAGGTACCATACTGTAAACACAACAATACTTTATATAGGGTACCATACTGTAAACATAATAGTACAGTATGTACAAGGTACCATACTGTAAACACAACAATACTTTGTATAGGGTATCATACTGTCAACACAATAGTACAGTATGTACAAGGTACCATACTGTAAACACCATAGCATACAGTGAACACACTACCTGACTGGGCTCTCTGGGGGCCCCGTGTGTGCCGTGGGCCGGGGCCGTGTGCTGACGGGGGGGCGGGGGGGCCCGGTGGCTGGGACAGGGGCAGGAACATGTAGCTGTCGTTGGGCAGGGAGTGTGTGCGTCCCACCGCCGGCTTACGCACCGTCAGCAGGTTGTCCCCCGGGGGCTCCCCAGAGGCAGGCATGGGCTCCGTCTCTGTCTGGGAAGGGGGGGGGAAGAGAGAGGGGAGAGGGGAGAGGGAAAAGGGGGAGGGCAGGGGGGAGTCAGCCTCTGTTTTGCTCACACAAACACACACACACACACACACACACACACACACACACAGGGTATTTCCGTTGGCCTAACTGCTGGAATGCACCAGGCCGATGTAACAATTAGCTTGTGGTTACGGACTGACTGACTGACTGACTGACTGACTGACTGACGTCAGTCCGCACGCATGCTATTAGGAGGACGTTTGTAAAGCACACATCCCATAGCTGCTGCTGCACGCTGATTGGCTCAAATCAGAGCCAACCAGATAGACCTTAGAGATCCAACTTAATAATCAATGACTTGGTCACATATGTCCGCTTCCATTCTGGTCCGACTTCAGCATGGAGATGCAGCAACCGACCAACTGTCATCCAGCCTGGTGCACGTCAGATGCCGTCATGATGATGGCAGTTACCGGGGGGGTGGGGGGGGGGGTGTGTATATATATATATATATATATATATACAGTATATATATATATTGTATATATATTGTATATATATATATACTGTATATATATAGCAGGTTCAACACAGGTGTGACAACTAAGCATAATTGACCAATCAGCCAATCAGGTTATAGTCCAAGCGGACCCAAAGCTGAACCTCCTCGTTCTCCGCCACAGCAAAGCGCAGAGGGGGCGATCGAAGCCTTCGTCGAGCTGATGAAGCGGGCGGAGCAGGTCCAGGCGGCGGTCGTCAAGGAGATCCACGATCAGCAGGGCATGGCAGAGCGTCGGGCGGAGGAGATCCTGAAGGAGATGGAGGAGGAGATTGTGGAGCTCATGAGGAGAAGGAGTGAGCTGGAGCAGCTCCAACACACACGGGACAACCTCCATCTGCTGCAGGTTAGAGAGGAACCCTATGGTCCACCTTCATCTGCTGCAGGTTAGAGAGGAACCCTATGGTACACCTTCATCTGCAGGTTAGAGAAGAACCCTATGATCCACCTTCATCTGCTGCAGGTTAGAGAGGAACCCTATGGTCCACCTTCATCTGCAGGTTAGAGAAGAACCCTATGGTCCACCTTCATCTGCTGCAGGTTAGAGAGGAACCCTATGGTCCACCTTCATCTGCTGCAGGTTAGAGAGGAACCCTATGGTCCACCTTCATCTGCAGGTTAGAGAAGAACCCTATGGTCCACCTTCATCTGCTGCAGGTTAGAGAGGAACCCTATGGTCCACCTTAATCTGCTGCAGGTTAGAGAGGAACCCTATGGTCCACCTTCATCTGCAGGTTAGAGAGGAACCCTATGGTCCACCTCCATCTGCTGCAGATTAGAGAGGAACCCTCTGGTCCACCTCCATCTGCTGCAGGTTAGAGGGGAACCCTATGGTCCACCTTCATCTGCTGGAGGTTAGAGAGGAATCCTATGTTCATCAGACCAAACCAATCAATACAAGATCAGAAACAATAAGATAGATCATATACAATACGTATACAGTAATAAGATAATGTAGATACACCATCCATCTATCCATCTTCTCCCGCTTATCCAGAGTCGGGTCGCGGGGCCAGCAGCTCCAGCAGGGGACCCCAAACCTCCCTTTCCCGAGCCACATTAGAAAGCTCTGACTGGGGGATCCCGAGGC
>JAODUH010073829.1:0-11521 GCA_027564835.1 Typhlichthys subterraneus
TTAATGTTGATGTCGATCCGGTCAAGGTGAGCTAATAACTACAGTAACGTGGCTAAACGGAAGTGCTAGCACAAATGTGGAAGAATCGAACTCTTAAAAGTGGGCGTGGCGAAATAAGGTGAATAGTTGAAAGGGGGAGGGGGTATGGGGGGACATTACGAACACGCCCATTCAGCCCTGAGCCCTTTGCATGTAGCATTTTTTGTCATAATATTACACACTTATTTTTTATTATTTATTTGGTTGATGTACATTAAATATATCCCTCTGCAATATATTGGGAACATTTCTGCACCTTGTAACCTCTTTCATATCTCTTTAAAGGATGAGTATGTAATTTGCCTCAGAAGCACATTTAGTAATATTGCTTGAAATTCTCTTTACACCCCGATAGCAATTACTAAATTAAATGCTCTGACAATACGATTAGAAATATCTGTCATCTGTGAGAGTCGCAAGAATGTAAAAACCGCGCACAGTCATAAAGTTCAGACCGAACTCAGCGATTAGCTGGCCTAACTGCCTGTCTGCATGAGCTACGTTCTTGCGCGTACTCTGCTTAATTGTGCACTATCGTGACCGCGGATTCTATCCAAGGCATTTGGATGATTGGATGATTGAGGTAAGGGGCGGTGCTTTTTTTTCAATTGTATCTTTCTAAATCTGGCTAAGGTACTGGTTTTTCCAAGATGATATACTCATCCTCATAATTCAATTCATAACCAATTACATTTAGACCTTTAATAAGAGTCAGTTTAAATTAAAGTACATTTTAGCACTCATTTTAGCACCCATCCTTGGCTGAGTTCAGTTATACACACAGTTATGTCACCTAACATGATTTAGTAATAGTACCATGGGTACGATGATATAATTGTCTTCATGCTGGCGTGATGTAGGCTGACACTTGGCAGTCAAATGTTACCATCTTGGATACTATTTTAGTTTTTTATAAAGTAGTCAGAAGAAAAAAGACAAGGAAGATGCAAGGCAATAAACACAGCTTCTCTCTGATAACCTATAAATTATATTTGAAAATCTATTCTAAAAAAAAAAGAGATGTGCCAATACTACTCGTTGGTATTCATATCGCATGGCTAATACTAATAATTGGTATCGGCATCATAATTTAATTGTACACTAATTTATAATGACGTAGCCTGTAACTTTACCATGAAAATAACAGCCCTGTTATTGAATCAAACATTGAATCATGTTTAAATTTTAAACAAACATGTAATGCAACAGTGCACTCGAATGAGCCAGTGCAGAATAATGCCTGCATAGCTGTTAATACGGAGAAAGAACTATGTATATGTTTATATAATCATAATTCTACAAAAGTGTCCTAAAAGTAAGTATTAGTTAAATATTATCGGTATGCATGTTTTAGGATGGTTATGTAGAATCACAAATAATTTTGGTTTAAATAAGTTTACGGACTATGCTATTATAAGTCAGTATGTACTTGTCGATATAGTATGAGTATTTACCATGTGTATCGGCTCAATATGAGTGTAGGGCTGTGTATTGGCAAGAATCTGGCGATACGATGCGCATCACGATACAGGGGCCACGATTCAATATATTGCGATACTGTAAGCAAGGCGATATTGCGTTATCTTATTTACGGAAACCTGTCATAGAAATGCTAAAGTGTGGCGCCGCTGCAACAAATAACAGAAGCACTTATGTAAACTTGCTCAGGGACTGCATATTTTTAAATTAGCATTAAGCCAATTCTGTTAACAAGCATCTTTTCTCTCTTTTGAGGTTGATGTATTTTGTATATAATCATTTTTACAAATCTATTCATAAAAATAAAAATGTCAATATCGTGATTGAGAATTTATACAATATTGCATACCGTAATATTGCGATACTCGGGTGTATTCATATTTTCTTACACACCTATATGAGTGCGGTATTCGCCTGGACATATATCTGGACAATTGGCAAATTCTACCAAAACCCGACCGTGAGGCGACATAACACGATAATAGAACATTTACCAGACTTGTGCTTTGAACTAAGTGCAGAAAGTGAAATCGTTCTGAGCGCGTCTATCTCTTTTCCAAGTGAGAAAGACCTCACCTTTAGGCTTTGCCTAAGGTTATTAGACCTCAGCCCATGCTGTCCATGTAGTCTCACATATGAGCACAGCCATCAACCCTCCCGTTATTCCCAGGATTCCCCCATATCATACCCTTCTCTCCCGCTGAATAAGTTTCCTGTAAAGCTCACATATTTTTTACATTTCTTGTAGCATATATATTAAAAAAAGTTTGTCTGTAAGCAACGTTGAGCCTGTTGTTTTCTACATCCTCCTCAGTAGGTATAGAACATTAGCAGTAACATTCTGTATTAGTCAAACTGAACCCAACAATAAAACACAAACAAGAAGCAAGTTTTCCCAACTTCCTGTTCTTTTTGTTTTATTGGCGGGTGCTTTTAGGGTTTGATTGAATGACTTGGCAAGGATAGCTGGAAAATGTCCCTTCGTTTCAAATCCCAATATTGACATGTATTTGACAGGTTTTCAGTGATGGAATTACTCGCAGAATGTGCTCATTTTAAGATTTCCACAAAGTCTGGGTTATCAGATTTTTTATCCTTACAGTGGACAGATGTCTTTGCTCAATAAAATCAGTATTTTGTTACAGTCAACTCCCTCTCTCAAATGATTTTGGTAAGAAATAAGATATATGATTTGTGTACAGAATTTCAGCATACAAGTGAATTGCACATCTTGTCATTGATGTAAAATATCTTATACTTGTAGATTACTGAAAAATCATGAAAATGCCCATCACTCATGCTTACTGATTATAGCTGCATTATTAGTCTGCCTCCGGAAACGGAACTCTCTCAACTTTTTAACAAGATCTTCATCCACATCACACACTACCAGTGATTCGCTCTGCAAGGGACATTAGAAGATGAGAGAAGATTACACAAATGTATTTCAGTCTTTTACATCATGCATAACATTTAACTAAAAAATAAATTAAAAGGGGCAAATAAAGAAAAAAGTGCATATACAAATGATAATCTGTGTTAACGTTTCATATTCAGTAATGGTGAACATAGCTATTGTGAATTTAAGACACCAAGACAGGATGTTTTTTCCAACAATGAGTAATAACTGAATGTTGCTTCATCAAGTAATTCTTAGATCTGACAGTTACCTGACTAAAATTAACCAGTAATGGAACGTAAAATAAACTCTTTCGTTACATTTGTGTAACTTCACCTTCACCACAGTAAAAAACTGTATTCTTTGAAACAAAATCCAATACAATGCACTGCTTTGTCACGCCATATCTTTGCCTTTTGGTGTATGTACTGTATGTTGCAGTCTCAGAAGTTTTTTCAGTTAATAACTGAAGTTACCGTAATATTAAATGTCATTCAGAATATTGAATGGCTTTATGCACATTTTAGCTAAATGTTCTTTAAAAAAAAAAAAAAAAACAGTTGTCCTGTGTAAAATAATCTTATTACAATACTTTTTCTGCTAAAATTAACAGATTTGTTTTTTTTTTTAAATCTGCTACAAGTAATTTATTATAAAACAATGTAATTGTACTCCCCAACCCTGCTGGTCTCGCGAGGCTGTTAGTACCAGTGGCAGATGACCTCAGAGGTCAAGATTCATATTGTTAAGAGCCAGTAAGAGATGTACTTTAGCACTAAACCACTGAGTCATTTATTACAAGTAATCAATTATATTACACACAGGTTTGGAGTTTGGAGGTCTGAGAACTGGTGGAACGTGATTGTGCTTTGTGCACATAAGCTCATCAGGGCTTCAGACACAACTTGCATTGCAAAAAATGCATAGTTTGTATGTCGTTTACTTTGTTTAATGCTGATATTACCGTTAGTTGGTTCCTGGTTTTAGCTGGAGTAAGTCTACATGGCTAGCAGGAGGTTTATCCTTGGCTGCTCTGACTGGTCACCCTTTGTCCCATGTTTTTCCTGTATTTGCAGTCATTAGTATAATATTTGTTATGAAGAGGAAAAAAAAAATGTTGGTCATTGACTTTTATGTTCATGTACTAGACTCATTACATGTAATCCTGCAGACTATATCATATTTTAGGTACATTGACAAACAGAATCCTTCTGGACCCCATGGGGCTGAACGCTGGCTCATCCACAAAATTAAATCAACTAGGACTAGGATCTCTGCATACTATATTGTTATGTAAAGAAAGGAGGTCTAAGTGCAGTCTGAAATAGTCACCAAAAGAATTATGTAATTATTCATTCCTGAACAGATGGCTGGTGGGGGTCAGGATTCCTCAAGATCAGGGAAAGATTTTCACAGATTAAAAAGCAAATGCAATATCTGCGGTAACAGCCAAACAGTATACCCAGGGATGATCAGTATTTATGATAAATGTATTTTAAATACAGATTTGAAGTACAAAATATTATTTTGTCACTTGTATTTGATACTGAAAATGGCTTCATATATTGTATCAAAATACTTTAGAGTTTTGGAGTTTGAGACGTTTACTTGCAGCCTCTGATCAGTAGCCAGGTGTAACTAGACTCAAAGGTCACTTGCTGAATAAGGTCTGGACATGCTCCATTGGGGAATGTTTGCAGTGGCAGTATCCTACTGAGTGTAGACTTCTTGTTAATTTTGAAACTATTTGACAGCATTTTACCAGTGTTGCTACAACTGTTTTTATCGCTTCATCTAGCTTTAACACCATTTTGAACACTTGACTTCAATGCATAGCTTGCATTTAGCCACCCACACTGGTCTCTGATTGGTCCACCATCCAGATTGGCTGTGTGAACTCTAAAGTTATAATTTCTAGACTAATCTCTGCGAAATTTTTGTTTAGAGCAATTGTCAGGTAGATGCGGAAACATTGGATTTCTTTTTTTTTTTTTTAAAGAGTGCACACAGAATGGACAATTGGCAGGCTGTGATGAGATATTTGCTGAATTTGACAAAATGCGTATTATTTTATAATTGCTTACCGCACCTATAACTGGTTATAACCAGTAGCCTATGTCTGCTGTAGCCTATGTCAGATTTGTTAAGCAAAGAAATGCTTTTGTGTGCTCTCAAACATTGTCAATTTATTAAAGGTATAGTCACCAGGACAAAAAGGACAACAGAACAAAAATATGATCTGATTCAGGCTTGGAAGCCCCTCCCCACTTCCTTTTTGTTTCCTTGGCTGATTGACTGAGCTCTCTGTTAAAGTTACCGTACTTTCTTTATTAAGCAGATAGACTTTTCAAATTCAGTGAATATTTACTCACGAAAATAAATCCAGTCTTTCTACAGCCCTAGCTCTGTAAATAAGAACATAAACGAAGTGGTGCAGACTCCACACACCAATATTTTCTTATTCTTCGGCTCTTCGCAATGTGTTTCCAATGTGTGGATACTGCTTCTGAGGGAACACCCTATATGGCAGTGGTTCTCAAACTTTTTACACCAAGTACCACCTCATAAAATGATTGGCTCGACACAATTACACATTATCATTATTAGTAGCCTAGCAGTAGACTACGACTACTACTACTAATACATGTAGTCTATTCTTATATTCTGTTACTGTAAGATTATTGTCATGTGATATCAGTATTTTTTCACCTAAGGAAGCAAACTCACCTATCGTTGCGGACAGGCAGCAGAATTATAATATCGCGTTTCACCACACATGCAACACATACTATATAGACATAGAGGGGTGCTGTTTCACCCGTTTAACTATACTCCGATAAATGATTAGAGAGCAGCAACTGCACAGAAAAAAAATCAAAAACGTTCAATTAGGCCTACAGTCTGGCAATAGTCTGGTAATAAGGACTTTCCTCCAGGATAGAACGCAACTGGCTATAGGCGTTAATAAATGTTATAAGCAGCTCACATCAGTAGTCTAGTTGAGGCTTACAGTATTGCGCTAACTACAAATGGCAAGCAGGTGTTTAAACTACGAGACCGAACAACCAAATTGGCACGTGCAGTCTAGCAGGCAGCCAGCGCATTTTGAGCTTACAGACTGCGGGCCGACGAAGCAAAATCAAACCGGTCGTTTGGACAGTTTTCATCTTGGTGGACAATAGACATGGACAAACTGACATACCTCAGAGACTATGTGACAACCACATGAAGGTAACGGTGTTACGCCTAATTCTGCGTCCTGCCGGATTCCGTGACCCTTTCGAAACGAAGAATGTTAAATAAAACAGAAAAAGCATGAAAAAGTTCGATAGATCTATAAATAACATTTAAAAAAATCTAGACATCAATTAACCTTAAAAAGACGAGGCTGGTGTAGGTAATGTAGATACTATTCAATCTTTATTCAGAAATCGCTAAAATCACAAGCTTTTTGCAGAGCAAACCACCATCATAGCTAACCTTTTATTAACCCTTTCCCGAACTAAAACACTTCGGGAGCGAGACACAAAGTGCACGAGAAATCATACACTAATAGATTGTACATGACTTTCGAAAGGGTCACTGAATTCGGCAGGACACAGAATTAGGCGTAACACCTGTTAAGGATTTCGCATTGCCAGCCTCCCTTGTCCCTACTTATTTTATGAGCTGACAGCGCGCCAGACTTCTGGGGGATTATACTTTGTGTTTGACATTTTGATTAAATGAAGCAATATGCCTAGACATTGCGCAATCCCCAAACATAAGTAAGTGGCCTATTTCGATTGCATCCGAGATGTTGAATCAATGGCGAGGGGGGCATGCAATGAAGGACAAGGAAACCCCATATAGGCCTACCTGCAGCGGACACGTCAGTGATTTCTGGGACTGGGAGATCATAGTTTGCAATAGACTGAAATGTACACCGATCACGTGGATCCAAAAATTGGATGACCCGCTTAACATTTGATGAGTTGTGTAACGCATAGTACGTAACGTAATAGCCATCGTTGCGCTGCGCCTTAAGGTCATAAGGCTACATGTCCCCAGACAAACAGTCCCCACAGGCATGACAATTGTCATGTCTGTGGGGACTGTTTCCAACTGAGAAGCACATATTGTCCTCGGCTGATCAGAGTAGTCATGTAATGTTACTTACTAAATGAGAAATACTGATTTCCATGGCACTTTAGGAAAATATTGCTTTATCGAATTGTCTGAAAAAGGCCTCTTGGGATATATGCATTTTCACGTAGCAAAGTGTTTCCATTGCTCTATTTTTGGTTTGCAAATTCAAATGCATTTATCAGGGTACTGAAAGAAAAGCTGCTTATTTAATAAAAACACATCTGCGGTTCTGTTAATGTCTTTATATTGAGCTTAATAAATATGTTTAAAATTTAGATGCTTTTAATTTTATTATATAATTCAGATTTCCTTTGCATAGGCTACCACCAGTGATACATACCACAGTTTGAGAACTGCCCCAAGGCATTGAAGGGAGAGGTATTTTTGTTTTGATCAAGCCAATATCAAAACAAGAGAGTAATAAGCAAATATTGAAAAGCATGATCCAGAATGACTATGACTGACAGAATAACTATACCTTTTAATGAGTCAATTTACAGGTGAAGGGCTTGGCTAGACCAAATAGGTCGATTGATTGGTTTGCGAAGTGACTTCATGCTCTATTCTATTGGAAAAGTATTTTTTGTATTTTAAAACTACAAAAAATTTAGTTTATTTAGATACATTGCATGGCTGCTGTATTTTGCTGTTCATTTTGATACACTTACAATTAGGGTTTTTGGTATATTATTGAAATATACATTTTGATGTATTTTTGCCCATCCATGACTGAAAATCAGGAGAAACGATGGCAGGTTGGTAGCCAGGCTCCCTACACACGATCAAAGGATACTCGCCAAATTCCATCACCCGATGAAATAAGAAAGATAGGTTGGTTATCTCTCAAGCAGAGATAAAAACCTGAAAGTGCGTTATAGCTAGAATATATTAATATCACAATAACATTAATCTCACGTACAAAATCGACCTGTCAAAAAATGAAGCCATATGATTTCCCTGGCCCTGATTGGCAAAGCAGAATATCAGGTTACCATGGACAAAACCCCAGGGCGAACTGATAAGTCAAGACAGCTAGCAATAGATAGCTCCCAGACTCCCTCCCTGCTCATTCCAATACGTGTTTGGGTCATGATTTGGGTGGAGGACAGCTTAGCCTAGCAAGCTAACGCTAGCTAATGTGCGAACTTAGTAACCACTGCAACTTCAAAATGTATGTTATGACCCCATAGTTGAAAATTACATATTTGTCAAATTTCGAGCGTTTAGCTTGAACAACTTACCATACTGAAAAGCTGGGGATTGGCTCGACTAGGTTTCTTCTGTGCAGTGTGCTATGGGTGGCAGAGAAGCTTTTCAATGTTTTCTTTTTGTTTTTTTACTTCCCGTACACATCTTGTGACTGTACTGGGTGAACCAATCCCACACAAGCTACCACGGTTTTCTACGACAAGCTGTTCTTAAACGCAATACATTTGATCCATGGTGGAACATTAAAAATAACAAACTATATATAATCATGTAGTCATCATACTATTTTTCATACGCGCTGTTCTGAC
Source organism: Typhlichthys subterraneus (assembly GCA_027564835.1). Taxonomy (NCBI): domain Eukaryota; kingdom Metazoa; phylum Chordata; class Actinopteri; order Percopsiformes; family Amblyopsidae; genus Typhlichthys; species Typhlichthys subterraneus. The sequence continues at coordinate 8,563 of JAODUH010073829.1, forward strand.
CGATCAATACATAATGTTTTATCTTTAAAATGTTTTCATATTAATCCATTTTAAATTTACATTGCTTTTAAATGTATACACTTTTTGTATTTGCGTATGTAATGAGCGTTAATAGTAGAGTACAGGTACATTATGCAGATAACCTACAGTGAACATGTTTCTTGATTTATCATTATGTTTTGAATCGATATAATTTCTTGAAATTTACATTTAAATCCTTTACATTTAAATCCTTAAATCACTTTTGCACTTATGCACTTTTACAATGCATAAGGTGAGGATGACCAATTTGTTATTGGTCATAAAAATGTTAGATTGGAAAACTAACCTTAGGAAAAACTCTCAGCCAGAACGCACCCACCCAACGCTACGTCATCAGCAAGGGATGTGTGTATAATGCGCTTCCTTTTCAAGAGTTCTGTCAGAAGCTAACTAGTTGTATGTATGTACATTGCCTGTAATTGAATGCAACGGCTAACTTAGCTGGTTAGAGTGCATTATCTGTCGCCCACAACTGGATAGAGTCACTAGCGTTCGAAATTATTCTGTATTGTAGAGGTAAATATACGTTTTCTATTAATTTTGTACTTATATAGCAACCATCTAGCTAAACTAAACAACCGATCTATCTATCTTACGTTAATGAGCATTTGCTAGCTTGTTACAGTACGGTATGGTAGCTAGGTATTTGATTAGTTCAAGTCTGCACTAGTTTGACGAGTGTACAAGTCATTAAATAGAATCATTACATCTTATCTTATATAATCATGTATTTAGCATGTATGTATGTATGTATATACTGTGTCTTTTATTATGACCTTACTAGTACGGTTTTTGTGGCTCATCAGTGACTCATACTGTACAGTGTTTGTTATGCCTTTAGTTTGTTGTGAGCAACTAGGCTAATACGGTATGTGTAATAACTGCCCAATAAAATGAATTGAAGTTGCTGTTGTTTATTTTTTTTTAGATTTATTTTTTATTTTTAGGTCATGGCAGATTTCTCGGTGAGTTCCAATAATTTAATAATTGAATTTGATTCTTTGGTACCGGTAGCTGATATGCTGTTTTTGATGTTTTCTTTACAAGGCTGTTTGAATGTATTCATCTTGCTGCTGTAATACTTGTGTAGCTCGCAGATGCCATTTTAGGTGATGTCCCCGGCCAGGCAAGCAAAATTGGGAACACAAACCCTGCCCCTCCCAACAACCCTCCTCTTCCCACAAATCCGGGATGGCCTGGTTCGGCCCCTGGAGCCCCCACCCAACCCTCTGCGCCGGGTGAGTTTCCAGGGGGACCATCCGGCCCTGGAGCACCAGGCCATTTCCCAGGAGGTCACGGATCGTTCCCCTCTGGTCCAGGAGCCCCAGGGCAATACCCCGGACCTCCGTCAGCTCCTGGTGGATTCCCACCAGGTCCTGGGGTGCCTGGACAATATCCATCTGGACCAGGAGCTCCAGGGCAGTTCCCCTCTGGCCATGGAGCTCCTGGGCAGTTTCCAGGGCAGTACCCACCTGAGGGAGCTCCAGGACAGCTTCCTGGGGCCCCTCTTCCATACCCATCTGGACCCTTTCAGTCTGGCCCTGGAGCTCCACATGGGCCTTATCCTAACGTTCCCTTCCCAGGCGGTCAGCCAGGAGGAGGGAACGGGATGTACGGACCTGGTGGCCCAGGGGCGTTCCCACCTGCAGCCGGTCCAGGCGCGTTCCCAGGATTCCCTGGGGGAGCCTTTCCTCCAATCCCTGCAGGATCTTGGGGTCCCCACGCTGGTGGAGGTTTTCCACCGGCCCCAGGTCCATTCGGTCCAGGACACATGGCGCCGTATGGTGGTCCTGCTGCTCCTGGTGGCATGCTGGTGAGTATCAACACTGTTCAGGTGACATTTTGCTTGCGTGGTGTATAACTCTGTGTGTAGCTTGGGTAGTGCTGGTGCTTCTTCACTGGGCGAGGAGCAAGCTTAATCTTTCTACTACAGAGCTGTGGCTGCTTTTGGGATTCAGCGGCTGAAAGTGTCTCCAACCACAACCTAAAGCTTTTCACTGCCTCCTGACAGGGAGCAAGCAATCATAAAAGGTTTTACATGCTTTGGGTGTTAGTATTCACACACACAGATGCATTTGGATTACACTTACTGTGGTCACTCTGGGAATGCTTGTTCTTCTGGGGCACAAAGCAATGCAACAAAACAAAAAACACTGAAAGTTAGTTATCAAAATTGTATTCTTGTCTTTCAGCCCAGATATTATCCACCATATAATTGAAAGCAATGAACTCAGCTTTTCAGTGGGATGTGGACCTCACCTGCAGAATCAACTTGTGGTTTGATGAAGGGATATATATTTTATATATATATATATATATATATATATATATACATACACATTGATGGGGATATTTGACAGACCTGTTTAATGTTCCTATTGATTAATTTAATGTGATTTTCTTTTTTTCTTCTGCTCAAAATAATAATTATTGCTATAAAGTCACTTTATAATGAATTATTCTCTGTGATGGAAAAAATGTTTATGCCTGCATTATTTAAGCAATCTTCAAATATAATTTTGTAATGCTTGTATATTAAAATAAGTTTTTCATGTTTGTACAATTTTAATGAAAGTTTTTGTAATTGTCATTAAAGAGATGTAGCTTGATTTTTCTTTATCTTAGTCTGTCAATGCTTATGGCTAATGAGTTCCATGTGCAAGAGTGTTGAAATACTCCAACATAACAGAATGTATTCCGAGTCAAACATTTCATTAATATGCACTTTTGTATTATCAAAGTTTCAATAATGGTTTAGTTTCAGTCTTTTATTGATTATTTCTGAATTTCTACTGCTGTAGGGTATTCTTAACTTGGTTGACACAAGTATCCATTAAGCCAGGGGTTCTCAAATTTTTTAGATTGCGGGGGGGGGGGGGGGGGGGGGGGGGGGGGGGGGGGGGGGGGGGGGGGGGGG
>JAODUH010073840.1:0-16090 GCA_027564835.1 Typhlichthys subterraneus
GGTAGAGAGGCTTCCAGAGAAGAAGCCTGATAAAGTTCCTCACATTGTACCTGAACCGGTAGAGAGGCTTCCAGAGAAGAAGCCTGATAAAGTTCCTCACATTGTACCTGAACCGGTAGAGAGGCTTCCAGAGAAGAAGCCTGATAAAGTTCCTCACATTGTACCTGAACCGGTAGAGAGGCTTCCAGAGAAGAAGCCTGATAAAGTTCCTCACATTGTACCTGAACCGGTAGAGAGGCTTCCAGAGAAGAAAAAGGCTGAGAAGATAGCTGTGCAGGTTGAGGAGGTAAAACTCATGAAATCTACAGAACCTCACAAGGTACCAGAGAAGATCCCTCTGAAGATTCTTGAAGAAAAGACAAGAATGGAAGTAGAGGAAGCTCATCCCAAAGGTATAATGAAGGCCCAGCCCAGACTGTCTGTGTGCATTAACCACTGTCAGATTTAATTGATTGTTCTCTACACATTCAGAAAGATTGTGTTGTCACAGAATCTAAGATGCCATTTGCTAATGCAATTTCATTTACAATACTTCAATACCGTTAAGGATACACTTCGTATGCACAGCAGTTGACCATATTGTAATCGCACACACTGAATAAGGGCTTTTAGGAATCTTTAAGATTCTCTTAACATTATCAGTGTCTTGTGTTGTTTTATGTAGTACATGTGTTGTCTGTGAGTCGAATCTAGACTCAATCTCCTACCCACCCATCTTGAGTTAACATGTCACACATTCTTTAAGAACCAGAGGAAAAGAAGATTCTGCCTGAGATTGAAAAACAGAAAAGACCCTCTTCAGCAGTGAAAGGTATTGGTTACAAAGTGTGCAGTACAAACAGTGTTTTATAATCTTAATCTGTGATAATAATACCCCACAGATGGATTATAGAGCCTTGCTCTTATGTACCTCTTATGAAACTAATGCCTGTCTTTTGTCCTAATCTCTTGGCACCGCTGAATGGTGCCTTCTCTTCAACACATCTTACATCTTGAAGCGATCACAAGTCTTGTAATGCCAGAGGCAAAGACAGGCGCTCAGAAGATAGAAGAACATTTTGTGACTGGGAAAGTTTATCCAACAGAGGATGTCCTGCAACATCAAATGGGGGTTGGGGAATTTGAAGAAGTGGCCGATGAGGATAAACTTGTAGACATTTCATATGTTGACAGTTTAAGTACCTTTGGAAAATCTGCCCGCAAAGTTGAAAAGTCTGAACTAAGAGGTGAGATTTCTGTTACTGACATTTCAAAGCGAAAGGACACTAAGTTAACTACACATAAAAGTATTCAAAAAACAAAGGAATGCATTGTTAAGGAAGAAATAGAATCGGAGGAAATAATTACTATAGAGCAGGATAAATCTACTAATAGAAGGCAGATTGTAGTAGAGATTGAATGTCAATCTAAGGAAATAATAGATAACAGCAATGATAGTGTAGCAGTAAAACATCCCGGTATAAAGGATCTCCCTCTGCACAAAGCAACTGCAACATTGAAACGAGACGAAACTATCAAAGCCAAGCATGTTCCTCAGATACTTGAAGATACAGAAACTAAAGATATGTCTAGCAAGATAGAGACTGACAGTAGTCCAGAACATTCCAGAAAGATGGAAACAGTTAGTACAGAGAGGCTAGAGCGTACAACTAAAGTATCTGAGAAGGTTCCTGCGAATAAACCAGAGAAGCCTAAACCAAAGCTGATAGCCAAGAGGAAAGTAGAACAAGATAAACCTTTGGCATCTCAAACCGATAAAGTAGAGCCACTGCATGTTTACGTACCAACAAAGAAGAAAGAAAAGGTTTTATCAGGGTTTGTTACTCCAAGTGAGGTACTACCAGTTGAGCAGAGGATAGACTCACTACAACAAGAGGTATATTTCGTTAAGGACGTTGGATTTACTGAGCAAGCTGAAGTCACAGAAGCAGAGCCAGTCATAGATTATGAGGTGATTAGCTCAGACACTCCTGAGGAACATTTTAAAATGATCAGTAAATATGCTCAGATGGAGGATGTGACCGTTAGAGACAAGCCTGTGAAGATGCCCACAAAAGAAGGAATTGTAGATATGAAAACACCTAAACAAAAGCAGGCTGATAAAAGGGAAGTATTAACTTTTAGCACTAGCGAGGAAAAAGTTATTTCACTAGATAAACCTGATTTACTAAAAGAGAAACCTAAGGAAAGGCTTAAGTCAGATGAGCTCATTTTTATAGTTCAGGAAACTGAGCCAGCAAAGGCACTGGCAACACCGATCCTTCATTTGAAGGCTGATGCAGCTGGCAAAACCATGAAACGGCAGGAGACTATTCCAACAAAAGTGTCAGTAGCAGAAATCAAGCCCATGCCAAACGTCAGTGGGCAGGATATTGAGTATAAATTCACCACAGATGATCTGCAACACCCAACACACGGGAAAGCCACCAGAGAGTTGGAATTTGATACCGAAAATATATTTGATCCTCCTCGTCGCAACCCTGAAGAAGAATCCAGAGTACCTCTTCAAACAATTGACAGCAGAAAACACAAAGCTGTTATAGTTGATGATAGAGTTGAAACAAAACCACTGACTTCAAAACTTGAAGATATGAAGAGCAAGGTTTCAATGAAACCATATTCCAGAGGTATAAAGAGAATATCATAGCCCATTACTTTCTTGATAACATTCATCCTTATCTTCTGAAACTAATCTAGAGCTGAGACCTCATCAACCATATTTGTTCCTTCATGTATATAGACCTATACGTAACGTAAAGACTGCATTCATTATTGCTTCATTAATCCATGTTCATCACCAACGTATGTCAATATATGTCTTCTGCATTTCTTAGCTATCTTAGTTACATATTTTTTGGTTTGTATATTAACCTCTTTATTTTGGATTCATTGTCTTGAGTAAAACCTGATTATTCTTTAAAGAACCTGAAGCTAAGAAGAAACCAGTGACAGCTCCTGTTGCTCCAACTTCTAAAACTGAACTAAAGCCAATAAGAAAAGAAGATAGGCCTAAACGAGGTATAAAATAAGAATTTCCTGAAATGCACAGTATGTTTTTTAACATACAATATCATCCTCCATGACCACAGATGGTCTATGAAATCATATTATTGTTATGTGTGTTTTCTCTGAAGTCCTATTATTGTTTTGTGAGTTTTCTCTTTTGACCATAATGCTTGTCTTTGTATGTCGTTTTGTCCTAACCTCTTGGCACCGATAAATGGTGCCTTCTCTTCCAAACATCTTGAAACTTAAAGAGACCACCATCCCTGCCAAGCTAGAGGCTATGACAAGAGCTAAGAAGCTGCAGGGAATGTATTCTGTGACAGAGCCAGCTTTAACTACAGAAGAGGTCCTGCAACATGAGCAGATGTTGGAGGAATATGTAGGAGTGACTTCTGACGATGATGCAGGGGAGCTGATTTCATTTTCTCATGTAGACACTATAAGTTGGCTGGAAAACGTTGGCCAAGGATCTGATGTGGGTCAATTAACTGGTGAGATATCTGTTACTGACACAAACGATCAACAGAGGAGAGAAGCAGAGGACAAAGTAATTGAAGAGAGTGAATTTAAGAAAAGAGTAGGAATAAAGGATAGCCCCCCTGAAGGAAGAAATAGGTTTGATGAAAAGATATTTATGAGACAGACTGATAGTCTGCCTAATGATAAATCTGGCATGATTGCTATTAAAACAAAATCTGACATAAAGCCTCTTAAAAAGGATATGGTCCTTACACATGAACTGGAAAAAGGTGAATTATCATACAAGAAACCAGAGATATCTGATAAAACTTCCAAGATAACTCTGCCCAAAAAAATACAGCAGAAACCTACTAAGAGATTTGTCAGTCCAGAACCAGAAAATGAGCTGAAACCATCAGAATGCACTACCCTAATAGAAGTCCACAATGAAATGGCAGACAAAAAGGCAGAACTCGTTGATACTAAGGAGAGCCTGTCCATTACTGATAGTCCATGTCTTGATGAGAGCCAGTATGTCATTAAGGACATACATTCAAAGCCTGCTAATGTAGTCTTACTCACAGATACAACACTAGTATTCACCGCTAGGGAACCCTTCCTAAAAGAGACATTTCCTGCAGATAACAAACATTTGACAGTTGCGGTAAAAGAGGAGGAATGTGTCTTGGTTAAAAGTGAGGAAATACCAATAGTTGAAGACATAAAGAAGAGCGCTGAGACTAGTGTACTCAGACAGAGGACTGCAGCCAAGGAAAGAAAGGTAGAACTATGTAAACAGAAACAAATCAAAGACATTGATCTATTGTCTCCTGTATCTGAATTCACACATAAATTAGCCTTGGTTAAACAACAAACATTTGAAAAGTCTAGTAGCATCATCAATGCTGTGGTAGCAAAAGATGAAGTCAAAAATAAGGTTGAGGTGCCAAAAAAACAAATGGTACAACAGAAAGAGATAGAAGAACCAAAACAAAGAAAACAAATGGTACAACAGAAAGAGATAGAAGAACCAAAACAAAGAAAACAAATGGTACAACAGAAAGAGATAGAAGAACCAAAACAAAGAAAACAAATGGTACAACAGAAAGAGATAGAGGAACCAAAACAAAGTAAACAAATGGTACAACAGATAGAGATAGAGGAACCAAAACAAAGTAAACAAATGGTACAACAGATAGAGATAGAGGAACCAAAACACGGCAAACCAACGGCTCTACAGAAAGAGATAGACAAACCAAGTAAACCAAAAGTGACAGAGGCATCACAAATCAGGCAACCGTCAGTAGAAAGACACAGACAATCTGACGTCCAGCACATCCTTTCAAAGGTAGTCACATCAGACAAAGCAAGCCAAACCCATCCAGCAGAAATTGAAAATCAAAATCAAAACCAAATTAATACACAGGACACATTTAGTAACTTGGTGCAGGGTACATCTAAAGGACCATCAAAAATAGACATGCCAGATAAACATGATATAACTGGAGAATTATTTAGTGGTGACTTTACAGAGATGGAGAAAGTTAAATCTGACAGAGGAAGTATGGAGAAAGTATTAACTGCTAAAACAAAAGTACACACAGTAGCTAAATCTGGAGATATTCACATGGATGAAAATCTGCCTAATGTAACAGACAAAGATATACCTGTCAAAGTTGTTTCCTTTAGGGATAAGAAAACAACACAGAAACAAGAAAGACAGAATCTGGTCACTCCTGTAATGGAGATTACGTCTACTAAATCACAGGCAGAGTTTTATACTCCTGATCAGAATACATCTGAGAAAATTCAGTCAAAGCTCTTGCTAAAAGATAAAAGTGCTACTCCAACTGAAGAGGTCAAAACAAGACAGAAGCAGACTGAAAATAATGCCCTAGTTACACCTATGATTAAGGTCACATCTCAAGAATATCTGATAGAAGGGGTTGTTCCCGATAAATATTCAAATATTGAAAAAGACAAGCGTTGGACATCAGCAGAGAGTCAAAATGCATCAGAAAATGAGAAGTCACCTGCTTTAGTCATATCTAAAGCAGATTCCTCACAAAAACCTGACCGTATAACAATACATAGCCCACAGGAAACAGAGTCCAAGACCAAATTTACTAAAGTCACTCCACCTGATGGAATGAAACCAACAACGCATGATAACCTTAGACAGACCAAGAATAAAAATAATCAAACTACTCCAGTTACTGTTAAAGTAGCAGATGATGAAGTAGAAGCAGTCAAGTCAAATGTACTGAACGTACAATTTGAATGCAAAGTGCTGCCTGTAACTGAGGCCACATCTAAAGAAAACCTAATATCAGAAGAAGCCTCAGTGACTGCTGGAGTTGATGTACCATCCCAGAAGTCAGATATTCTAGAAGGTATTCCCCAAAGGTCTATTAAAACAGACCAGGAGAAAGATAATTCAACAATAATGAAAAATCAGTTATCTGAAACTGAAGATAATGTAGTGGAAATGGAAATGAAATCAAAGGTTATTAAAGGTAAAGATACAATGGTTAAGGCTATGACAGTTAAGGATCAAACAAAAGAGGAACACATCAAAAGACATTTGTTAGATAAAAAGAAAACTGATACTCAATGTAAAGACTCTAAACCAATACATGAAAAAACATCTATAAAGTCTCCAGTTCCATCTAGGAAGACACACGTTACCTATGGAGAGGATGTATCTTTTGAGAGTGGAGATGTATTAACGCAAATAGAAGAGAGGGTAGATCAACCTGCAGAGATTGCATTAGAAGTTAAAGACTTAGTCACTCCTGTAACAATAGATTATTTAGAAAACCACAGTGAAACCAGTTCAAAAGAACAAGATCTAACAAAGTCTTCAAAAGTCTTAAAATTCCCAGGAAATGAAGGCCACAAGTTATCCGGACAAAAGCAAAAAGCTGTTGAAAGCTACCAGTCTAAGACTGTCACAGTTAAAAATGCATTTGGGACCATAATACCCATTGCTGAAACAGAAATACAACAGGGACAAACTGAAAGAAAAGTGTCATTGGCACCTGCAATGGAAGTTGCTTCCGAAAAACATATATTAGTAAAAGACAGCCGATCTCTGCCACATAACCTACAAAGTCACACTAGACCTGATGATATTGTAAAGAATATTACAGCTAGGAAGACACAAGTTTACGAAGGAGAAGATGTATCTTCAGAGAGTGAAGATGTGTTAAAGCATAAAGAACAGAGGGTAGACCAACATCGAGAGATTGCATTAGAAGTTAAATCAAAGATAGTCACTGTAAAAGACAAAACTGCCAAAGTTTCTCCCATTAAAGAGACAAAAACAAGACAGGAGCAAATAGAGAGAAAGGCCCAAGTCACACCTGTGATTCAGGTAACATCTAAAGAGGCATTAACGATGCAATATGATGTAGGAGTAAAAATAACTGAAGCTAAAGATGTTTCAGCTGAGCACGTTCAGTCAAATACAGCTACAAGTCAAACAAAATTGACTGAAATCACTCCACCTGATGGAATTACACCAACAGAGCAGGAGAAACCTGGACAAAAGGCTTCACTGGAAGCATTAACACATGGAACTACTGAACAGCAACACAAATCAATTAAAACAGATGAGATTGCCACTGAATCACCTCAATCACAAAGAGCCACAGGTAAAGACAAAATAAAGTTAACCCCAACTGAGGAGATGAAAATAAGGCAGGGCATTTTGGAAAGAAAACCTGTCCTTAGTGCTGAGTTGGATTCATTATACAAACCATTGCTGACAGCAGAGGAATCTCTCGAAAAATCTACTAGAACTAAAAATATTGCCCAAAAGCATTCACCTGGAATGGATGCACAAGATAAACCATCACTATTTACAGAGAGAGAACATTTAGCAATGAGTGACTTATCTAAACTAAGTGATAATTCAATGGAAGATGTCATGTCAAAGGTAGACAAAGTCAAATATGAATATGGCAATATAACTTATATTGACAACATAAACACAATACTGGAAAGAACTGAACAAACTACTCCAGTTACTGTTAAAGTAAAGGTCGCAGAGGATACTCCCCAAAGATTTACAAAAACTCAAGATGGTGAAGTAGAAGCAGTCAAGTCAAAGGTAGTCATAGTTAAAGATACGAATATTACTCCAATTGATGAGGTCAAAACAAGAAGAGAACAGTTTAAATGGAAACACACTGTTGTGCCTGTGACTGAGGCCACATCTAAAGACTATCTGATAGCAGAAGATGTCACAATTACTGCTGGACTTGGTGTACCATCCCAGAAGTCAATGATTATAGGAGATATTCCCCAAATGTCTACTAAAATGGAAAATATAATTTCTCCAGAGAAAGATAATTCAACAATAATGAAAAATCAGTTATCTGAAACTGAAAATAATGTACTGGAAATGGAAATGGAAATTAAATCAAATATTATCAAAGATAAAGATCCAATTGTTAAGGCTACTCCGATTGAGGATCAAACAAATACGGAACAAATCAAAAGACCTTTGTTAGGGAAAAAGAAAAGTGTTACTCAAAATAAAGATACTAAAGCAAGACATGAAAAAACAGCTATAAAGTCTCCAGTTCCTCCTGTAATGAAGGCAGAAGTGTTGAAGCATATTAAACCTAAAGAAAGTGTTAAACAGGAAGAAATGTTGTTCAAAACTGATCTTGAGGAACATGAATCCCCAAAAGAAATAAAAGTAACTAAAGCTAACATTGATCTTGAGAAAAGTGAATCTCCTGGAGTAAAAACAACTAAAGCTGACGAGGCTCCAGTTCACACAAAGGCAGGTACTGCCATTGCAAGTAAGACAATAAAGCAGAAACAAATTCACATACAAGACTTAGTCACTCCTGTAACAATAGATTATTTAGAAAACCACAGTGAAACCAGTTCAAAAGAACAAGATCTAACAAAGTCTTCAAAAGTCTTAAAATTCCCAGGAAATGAAGGCCACAAGTTATCCGGACAAAAGCAAAAAGCTGTTGAAAGCTACCAGTCTAAGACTGTCACAGTTAAAAATGCATTTGGGACCATAATACCCATTGCTGAAACAGAAATACAACAGGGACAAACTGAAAGAAAAGTGTCATTGGCACCTGCAATGGAAGTTGCTTCCGAAAAACATATATTAGTAAAAGACAGCCGATCTCTGCCACATAACCTACAAAGTCACACTAGACCTGATGATATTGTAAAGAATATTACAGCTAGGAAGACACAAGTTTACGAAGGAGAAGATGTATCTTCAGAGAGTGAAGATGTGTTAAAGCATAAAGAACAGAGGGTAGACCAACATCGAGAGATTGCATTAGAAGTTAAATCAAAGATAGTCACTGTAAAAGACAAAACTGCCAAAGTTTCTCCCATTAAAGAGACAAAAACAAGACAGGAGCAAATAGAGAGAAAGGCCCAAGTCACACCTGTGATTCAGGTAACATCTAAAGAGGCATTAACGATGCAATATGATGTAGGAGTAAAAATAACTGAAGCTAAAGATGTTTCAGCTGAGCACGTTCAGTCAAATACAGCTACAAGTCAAACAAAATTGACTGAAATCACTCCACCTGATGGAATTACACCAACAGAGCAGGAGAAACCTGGACAAAAGGCTTCACTGGAAGCATTAACACATGGAACTACTGAACAGCAACACAAATCAATTAAAACAGATGAGATTGCCACTGAATCACCTCAATCACAAAGAGCCACAGGTAAAGACAAAATAAAGTTAACCCCAACTGAGGAGATGAAAATAAGGCAGGGCATTTTGGAAAGAAAACCTGTCCTTAGTGCTGAGTTGGATTCATTATACAAACCATTGCTGACAGCAGAGGAATCTCTCGAAAAATCTACTAGAACTAAAAATATTGCCCAAAAGCATTCACCTGGAATGGATGCACAAGATAAACCATCACTATTTACAGAGAGAGAACATTTAGCAATGAGTGACTTATCTAAACTAAGTGATAATTCAATGGAAGCTGAAGATGTTTCAGCTGAGCAAGCTCAGTCAAAAACAGCTACAAAAGTCACAGAAATCACTCCACCTTATGGAATTACACCAACAGAGCAGGAGAAACCTGGACAAAAGGCCTCACTGGAAGCATTGACACAAGATGTTTCAGCTGAGCAAGTTCAGTCAAAAGCAACAGTTTGTGAAATATCTTTATTGGAATCAAACACTGTGGAAATAGCAAAGCATGAGGAGCAAGATAAACATGTATTGGTAACATTTACCCCAGAATCATCCAAACTTGAAGTGGCTTCCAGGGACATCACAGTAAAAGAAACAACTGGGAAGCCATTGTATTCAAAGAATGAGAGATCACATATGTCATCTAAAAGTAAAGATACTGCAGGTACAGACCAGTCAACGTGTGTCAGGCTTAAAGATGCAAGTGCCACAGCTATTGATGAGGGAGTTAAGACAAAACAATACCAAGCTAGATATGCTAACATGACATTTGAGACAAATGTAACAGAACAAAGTCCAAATAAGTATTTGGTGTTGCCTATGATGGAGGATACCTCTATAAAGTCACTGACTGAGACAATAATTATACAAAGGAGTCCAAGTGTGTCACAATCTGAAGATATTCTTCCCTTTGATTCACATGTTGTCACTGTTAAAGACAAATATGTAAAAGTTACCCACATTGAAGACACTAAAACAAAAGAGGAACATGCCAAAATGAAACCTTCAGTTCCTTCTGTAATGGAAGTAACAGAATATTTAATTAAACAGAAACATAGTAAACCTACTGAAACTGTTAAAGATGAAAAAAGACCAGATAGTATTTCTTGTGAGAAATATGTAACTCACGATAAACAAGATAAAGAGGAAATAGATGACATTCACGCAAAGATAGAAACATTTCCCACAGCAAATGTGACCCCAGATACAAAGGAGGTAACAAGAGTGGAACATCAAAAGAGAGATATCATCACAACTTCGGTTCAAGAAATGGCTAAAGAAATTCAAGCTAAACCCACTTCAACAGCAAAAGAGGACCTGTCCATGCCAAGTGATATTTTACAAGATACGCTAGAAATCCCAAAACAGAGAGAATTTGACAAGTCTGAACACATTAAAAGTATCCAATCTAAGATAATCACAGTTAAAGATGTATTTGACAGTATAACTCCCATTGTTGAAATAGAAACACAAGAACAGATTGAAACAAAGCATTCAGTGGCACCCGTGATGGAGCTTGCATCTGAAAAAGATTTGTTAATGAAACATGGACATGCTATCTCAGATAAACTTGAAATATATAATATATCTGATGACCTGGTCAAAGATATCACATCTAGAAAAGGGGACGTTTATGACGTATCCACAAAGCAAATTCAAAAGACAAACCAACCGGACAACCATACAGAGAAAGTAAAATCTAAGGTAGACTCTATAAGAGGCCATACTGCTGAAGCCTCTCCTATAATAGAGACAAGAACAAGGCAGGCACAATTACAGCTGAGCTTACAAGCTGAGCACCAGGTCACAAATCAAGAGCCTACAGGTGAGGTCATTCAGGTAAAAACAGCAACGACTAAAGATGTTGAGGAAAGTAAGAGAAAAGAGGATGAAATTAAAGGGAAAATCCCAGTTACGCCTGTGTTACAGGTAACATCTAAAAAGTTAATAAATGAAGATAGTCAGACAGAAATAGAAACACCAAATGACCTGCCTAAAGTTATTTCCTGTAAAGAGACACCGGTTGATATGAATACATCTTCAGTGAGGTCTTTCCAGCCCACCACTAAGACAAACATGGACACAACTAAAGATGGAAGACAGACACAGCGTTTTACTACAATGGAAGGTGGGTTAAACTTGAGAATGGAACATACAGTTGGTATAGATGAAGATATGACCCTTAAAGAAATCCAGTCCAATGTAGTCACCATTAAACATAAACCTGCCAAAGTTACAAAACAACAAAAACAGGAACAAGCTAACAGGAACAAAATAGGGGTACGATGTGAAGCATCTGAAATATCTAAGGGTATGACTAGTCAGGAGCAACGTGAAGGCAGTGTGGTAACCAGTGTCCCAACGAAAACTGACATAGCTAAGTTACTTGGCAGAGAGCATGAGAAGCAACAGTTGCAAGCTGCAACAGTATTCAGTCATGTGATTGACAGAACGTACCAGCAGGGCTTTACAGACCAGGAGACTTCAGTAACAGATATCACAACCACACCCATATCGCTGGAGAACATACCTCCGGCTGAATCAGACAGATCAGACATATTATCAGCATATGGTAGAGGCCCGACAGAAACATTGGATTCAAAAGAAGAAGGAACATTTCTAGAAAAATCTGCGACAGAACATTACAGAGATCCACCCGATCAGAGAGTTGGTGCCATGCACAAAAAGAAGGGAGAAGATATTATAGAAAACAATGCATTCTGCTTGGTGCCAGAAGACAAGAACATTACTTCTCTTAAAGCATCTTCAAGAGGTATAGAGGGAAACTATTGTGTGTCACCAAACACTTTTCATCAGAGCACAAAACATTCTTCTGCACTCGTTTCTCACCTCAAGGTGTTTTCCGCTTCACACCTTTCCTCTTTGCCTTCTTCATTGCAAGAACTTCTCTGTTTCATATCACCCATTTTGTTTGGGCACAAACTGTTTTCATTATTAAGATCTCATATATTTAGACTTAATGATGTTGAATAAGACAGTCTTGTTATCATCTTGTTATTGGTTGACATCGCAACCGTCATTCATATTAGTGGGTTTCATGTTTGTTATTTGATTTTGGAATCTTTCCATTACTTCGCCATTTCTATGTCCTTGTGTCCATTGTTTGTACAACCACATTATAGTAGGAAATCATTGTTGCTACAAATGACAGGCAATTCATGGTATTCCATGAAAACATGTAATTTTAATATCTTGAGTCACAATAACCTCTTTCTGTTTTTCATTGTGCTTTTTACTGTGTATTTCTGCAATGTGTGCTTCTGTGCTCACACCAGCAGTTTTAGAGTGATTCTGACTGATATGGTTTTAATTTAAGCTCCTGTGAAAGAGGAAGAAGTGTCCACTTTGAAAGCCAAAGAATTGCTGATAAAGACACCCAGTCCTCCAGAAGGTACACAGCTGATACGTTGTGCTAATTGTTTCTGGGTGGTTTGTCTGTGAGCTTACTTGCTTCATGTTAAAGGCATTCAAACATGAATGTAATTCTTGAGCCAATTAAAATCTTAAACATTTTCCAAAAGCAGCAGATACAAGGCAGCAGGTTGAAGACATTAAGCCTTCTATCATTGAAGACAAACCAGCAAAAGTGGGAAGTAAACCAGGTACTAAGAAGACCATATGATCCATTGTGATCATCATAAACACACAAAATGCCTTAATGCAAAACCTGTATAATGCAGCAATGTGGTTAAACCACTTTTACTCTTTGTTTAAAGTGAGCAAACCACAGCTTGCTCAAGAAAAATCCAAAAATGTGGAAGTCACTGACAAAACTGAGAAGGTGGAGAAGAAACTATCTCCACAAGAAGAAATCAAGCCAGGTATATACATGGCATCTTATAGTTTTCTCTTGGCTGTCCATACTAACACCTACTGTTTTGCAACCTTTTGGAAATAGTCGTTACACTTGAGCTTGAATGTTTTCTCTGCCTGAAGTCACTAAGCCACAGCCTGTGGTGATGGCAGAAGAGCGAGAGAAGATGTGTGAAGCTGAGGAAAAGCCTGTCTGTGTAGTAGAGACAGGTAGAGACATTCAACCAAGAGCTGAACGGGAAAACCTTCCTAGCTACAATGTCTTCCTACCTCACACAAACATGAATGGCACCTTGTCTGCTTTGACAGTCTTGACTGTCTCCACTGTGCTGCTGATGTCTGCAAAACTAGGTGGTGACACTTAGTTCACTGACTGACTCTTAGTTTACAAGCCTGAATATAGTGGTGCTGTAATTGCTACCTTTGCAATCACTCACAATGTGTCTGCACACACAAACTGTAGCACTAACACTCTTACTCTGGACATCAGGCATACAGGTTATGTCTGGATTCCCCAATCAATAAAGCTGCTGTTCACTCCTGATTTACATGTCTAATTAACCCTTTCTGGACTGCACCTTTGTGCTAGATGAGACCAAGGGACCTGTCCAAGCCCCAGGAGGAGTAAAGAAAGGTAAGAACAACAATGACTACAGACAAAACAATTGCAGAATACATTCATCCAATTATACGACTCTACTGGTGTGTAAAAACACGTGCATACATGCATAATTATATACATGTATATTCTGGGTAGTGTTGCATTTCCAATGTCTACCTGTTCTGTTGTCTTGTGTGTACATACTGTTGTGTTTGGATCAACGTTTTGTTAAATCCAGGTGATGTTGTCGAGTGTATTATGTTGTACACTTACTTACCTATTGTGACTTGAAACCGTTAATTAAATAGTTAATTGTTATGTAAACTCTTTGCTAGAAATGGTTCCCCACAAAAAGGGTAAAGTACGCATGGAGGATGATGGCACATTTGAAATTCCGACCTTGAGAAAAACAACGAAGATCATCAAGGAAGCCGAAGAGGAGCAAGAAGTCATAATACTGAAGAAGATCCCATCAGTTCTGTCTGAAGAAGTTGAAGAAGAGGGGAAAGTTCCCAAGGTTACCAAGACCACAGTATTTTCTGTAGAAGAAATTGTCCGTGAGGAAGAACATATTGAGCTGTCAGTTGCCACAAGGAGACCAGCAGAGGAGAGAAAGTCTAGAGAAAAAGAACTCCCGGAGAAGAAACCAGAAGCAAAAAAAACAGTACAGGTGGAGCCAAAAGACACTGCGAAAGACACTTGGACTCGGCGGAAAGGCACACTTAAAGATGAGGAGGAGGACAAGATCTCTATTAAGAAAACTACCAAAGTCACACAGAAGGAGGAACCTTCGCCACCTAGTGTAGCCTTAAAGAAAGTGAAAAAATTGCCTGCAGATGAACCAGACCACGAAACAGTAAAACTTAAACCATTTGAAAAGCCTGTTGTACAGACAGAGGAGCCAGAAAAAGCCAAAAAGGAGCAACTTGATAGGGAACCTGTGCCTTTTGAGAAAGTACAGAGGCTCCCTAGAGAGGGAGAACCCAAAGAACCTACAATACAAACAGAGAGACCTGAGAAGATAGAGGAGCCACGGGCCAAAGTCGCTAAACCACCAGCAAAACGTCAAACGGAAAAAGAGAAAGATGAGGTTAAATTCCCTTTCAAGGGAAAGAGAAGTTCTGCACCAGAAGAGGAGGTGGAAAGCATCAAACTGAAGCCTTTCTCAAAACCATCAAAGGAAGCAGAAGAGCCTGAAAAAAAGAAAAAAGTAGAGGAGAAAGACAAGAAACCATTGGAGGATCGAATTGGTCGTATCGGCAGAGAGGAAATTCCTAAAGCGGAGCCTGAAGATCGCCTGAAGAAGACAGAGACACCCACAACTCCTGAAAAGAAACATGACAAGGAGATAGAGCCAAAGCCTTCTCCTGTAGACAAGACTGTGCCACCTGCCCCAGCTCCTGTGAAGAAGCTTGAGAAGACACCTGAGGAGGACAAGCCAAAACAGTTGAGAAAGGGTCTACTTCCAAAAGAGAAAGAGGATAAAGAAGAAGTGGCATTGAAACCTATTGAGCAACTGAAGAAGGTAGAGCTAAAGAAGACCCCTTCTGCCAAGGTTGAGAAGCCAACGCCTAAAGAACTTGAGGCAGTTCCCACGGAGAGAAAACCAAGTGCGGAAAAAATCCAAAAGATTCCAAAACCTGTTTCTCCCAAAGACTCAATCGAAGCTGTTGCCCTCAAAAAGATTCCTAAGAAACCTTCACCAGAGGAGGAGAAGGCCGCTAAAGCAAAGGTTCCCATGGGGAAGGAGGTCTCCCCAGGAGCTGTACAGATGAGAAAGATTGCCACTCAGCCAGAGGAGGAGGTGTTTGAAGAGGAGTATGAGGGCCAAGTAGAGGAAGGAGCAGAGGAAGAGGAGGCATGGGGCTGGGAACTGGTTCCTTCAGAGGACTGGGAAGGAGAAGGTCAGGACGAGACTGTGGAGACTCCAGGAGTGGCCAGGCGAGGTGAGATGGTGGCTACCCCACCTGAACGTCTCCCAGCAGATCGCCCTCTCTTCATCTCCCGAGTAACCTCCGCCCATTTCCAAGCTAACGTCTCCATCTGCAGTGCAGACTCGTCATGTTCCATGTGTGATATAATAATGTGCTCTTCATCTCCTGTCCTGTGCTCATGTTAACCGTCATTTGCAGTTCCATCCTGCCTTGTTCAATCATCTAGTCCATGAATACATTCATCATCTAGTCCATGATTACATTCATCACCTGGTCTGTTATTATGTTCATCACCTAGTCCATGATTACATTCATCACCTGGTCTGTTATTACGTTCATCATCTGGTCTCTGATTATGTTCATCATCTGGTCTGTGATTATGTTCATCATCTAGTCTGGTATTATGTTCATCATCTGGTCTGTGATTATATTCATCGTCTGGTCTGTGATTATGTTCATCATCTGGTCTGTCATTATGTTCATCATCTGGTCTGTCATTATGTTCATCATCTAGTCTGTGATTATGATCATCATCTAGTCTGGTATTAT
>JAODUH010073851.1:0-16090 GCA_027564835.1 Typhlichthys subterraneus
TATAGTATGAGCTGTTTATTTTATTTATTGATTTTACTGTACAGCACTTTGTGACCACTTCTGTTGTTTGAAAGTGCTTTATAAATACATTTGATTTGATTATACTCTGCTTAACATAGAACTTAGTTTTAGACATGTTTTGCAATAATACCCTGACAGCTGACAGATTCCTATCCTTCTATCTTTCTTGTGTTGTCCTCACCCCCCCTCCCCCCACACACACAGCAAATCATTATGTTTCTAGTTGTAATACACCGGTGTAGGCCTACGATATCCAGTGATTATAACCGTGTGCTAAAGATCACTTCATTATATGGTTTTATTGGAAAGTGACATTTGTATTCCTCCATCTACCAATATTGGTTTGCTTGTTCACACTGTTATAAGACAAGGTCAGTCTAAACAAGTATAAACAACTGAACATGCAGTATGTTTTTCTGTCTTACTACTACAGGATCAAACATACCGTTAGGCCTATCATTACAGCAAATAATTGTTAGGCCTCATTCTAGCTTTATGCTTAGAATACCAATGTATTGCAGTCTCATATGAACGTACATGATAATCTCATAATCTCCAGGTCTCTGTTGTGTACCCTCTGTTAGCTGTGGAAACACAGCCTTGCCTACTACTGAACAACTTCCCATAAAGCGGCTCTGACATTTTGGAACTCTTGGTTTCTTTGCATCGGCGAACAGCAGTGGGCATCCGCATTCATCCCTGTGGGACCTAGTGTTCAGTGAGAGAGATAATCACCAGCTCTGGCATTGTGTGGCTGCTCTGTCCTTGTAGACTGAAAGAGAAAGCATAATGTCTCTGTTGAATATATTTTTCCTTACTCTACTGTATTCATTGGTGCTAATACATTTTTTGATAATAGTTTGAATTTAAAAATTCAAAGCAATATCTATATATATATATAGCACTGACCCTTCAGATCCGATGTTCGGATGACCAAGTCTTACTACTCTCCAACCCTCAGCGCAAGGAGCGGTGGACTCTACCTTTTCGACATTGTTGCTGAGGTACTACACATATAGGCCTATAATAGCCTAATCCTATTCAACATTTCGATTTATTCATGATTAAACAGGCCACCCTAGCGCAAAGAACTATGTTAATAGGCCTACTACTTCACAGGCAAATCACGTAAATTACAATACAGATAATATGCAGATATGCTGGCAGTACTGTAAAGCAAATGTCTAATTTAATTCCACTCCTTTTGTATACGAAAGTATTCTAGAATCAAATGTGAGGCCATCTATCCGACAGTTAAAGCTTGGCTGGTATTGGATCATGCAAAAGGACAATGATCCCAAGCACAACAGCAAATCTACAACAGAATGGCTGAAAAAGAAAATAATCAATGTATTACAATGGCCCATTTGAAGTCCGGATTTCAACCTACAGTTGTGTGTGTACTGTAAATACATACACACACGTGCGTGTGTGTGCATATATGCATATGTGTTTAATCATACATTTAAATGCAAACAAAATCAGGACCAATCATGCTGTCCTTGCAACTTGCTTTTGCCATATAGGCTAGATTTATATCAAGTCTACTAGCCTAGATGTGCTTTAAATATGTCATACCATTGGCTGAAACTGGAAATGTTTTTTATGGTGGATCAAGTTCGAAAATGTATTTCAGATTAGACAATGTTACACTCTTAACGCATTGTATTCATAATTAGATATGGGAAAGTTCTGTATTAAACTTGTTAGTCCAGATGTGGCCTGGGGGCTGGACTTTAGAGGACGATAATAGAAGTCTCCTCAGTTGATTAAGCGATTTGCTTCACCTGGCAATCTCCTGGGAGGAGTAATACGTAGATGCATGCTGTAGATATAGTGCCATTTTCCTCATCGTAGCTGGTAGTGGGTAAGAGTATTGGTGCTACTACTGCAGAGCTTGTGGGTCTGGCTGGTGCTCCACAATTTGTGTCTGCTGCACTGTCTATCCTGTATGGGTACATAAGTATACAAACAAAAGATCAACACAATTTCAACAATAAATTCATGTACAGTAGCCAGATATTCAGTTTTAATGACCAATCCAAAATCAATATACTGCAATATCCGACGTGGATTCATATCTCATACCCTTTTACACTTACAGCATGGAGTGTTTTGTCATATGTAGGTGTCCTTTCCTAGTTCAGGAGCATACACCACTTCAAGGTTGAGCAAGTGAGTATATGGCAGGCCTTTCGTCTTCATTCTCCAAAGCATATTTCTCTGTTTATCTTGTGCCTTATTTATCTTATTCTGCTTGTCAGGGCTACTCTCTGTCAAGCTCTGGATATGCTCCTGTAGTTCCGTCTCTGTGAGCAGTCTAAAATCCACATCCTCCCTCAAATAATTGTTGATTTTAGTCTTGACCTCAGGTGTGTTGGGTTTGGTAAAATGCACATGCTTTACATGCTGCTTGTCAAATTGTTTAAATAACCTGGGTATAATTGGGTACATCTTATTTGTCCCATATTCAGGCTTTAAGACACCATGGATGGGAATGTTAGAAGGTACAGGCTTTGGTGGTGATAGATGGGACTTGGGTTTGCCATAACTGAGATGCCACTTTCTTTCCACTGTTGGTGGGTGCGCCTGTGTCTTGCTGTTCTTGTGTGGTAATGTATGGTAATCCAGATTTGTTTGCTGTATGACTGGAGCTCTTTTGATGCCAGACTTTCGCTCAGAAAGACAAGGGAATTGCTTCTGGAGGTATTTGCTAAATAAGTCTTGAGTTTGCGGAGCAGCAACCCCTGGTAGTGGATGATGCCAGGCATCTTGCCCCTTACATTGAGCTCTATTCTTCAAAATGGAATGGAAAGTTGTCAATGCAACTGGTTTGTCTACATTAACGGTCTTGTTAGATTCAAAATAGACCCGTTTTACCTCTTCAAACATGTACAGTAGCACACTGGATTGGGTATTAACTAATATTATGTTATCCTGTGCATAAACTGATAAAACTGGACTGCCCGTCTCAATAGTTTTGATACTATTGCCTGTGAGGACACAGAATATCCGTATATATCCATCAGTACAACCAGTGATGACCCGGAGGTAGCTAAGCATAACTGAACGCACCTCACTTGGGTGAGGAAAGGTTACAATGCACTCTCTGTTGTCACGGCTTGTGCTCCATGCCTTGACCTGGCCATCAGAATATCCTGTTATAACATGACATTTGTCCATGCACAGGCATTTTACTGCACTTTGGTGGCCATCAATTACTTTCAACAATGATTTCGTGTCTATATTCCACATTTTGACCAGTCTTTTACAGCTGCTAATCACCAGTTTATTTTCGATTGCCACACACAAGACCGGGCCAGAATGTTTGAACTTCAGATGTTTAAAGCATTTATTTTTTAGACTCCACACTTTAACTTTGCAGTCCCTTGACCCTGAGACAAGTGTGTCATTATGTAACTTCACGCAGGTGACAATGTCCATGTGGCCACTGAACACTTTTAAAAAATCACCCGTATTCAAATCCCAACACACGATGCAATGATTTGCGCTTGCACTGATTAGCAAGTTTTTCTTTTTGCAAAGAATCAGTGCTCGAATCCTACCACAATGGCCCTGGATGAAGGAACGCACTTTATTTGTGTAGATATTCAGCAAATTAACTTGATCATTGGAGCCAACAGCCATTAGATCTCCACCATTGTATCCCACTACACGATCCTTGTCATCCTTTTCCTCAAGCGTTGAAGTAAGGAATATTCCACAGTACATATTCTGTCCATGCATAGGCCTGGGTCGGGGTGGTGGTGTTGTTTTCGCAGAGACATTTTCTGTACTCTCACTTAAGAATTTGTCATGAGCTTCCGGTCCTGGGATGTGCATTAATTTGTAATTTGTGTTGGTGGCACTCTCCAAAGGTGATCCTTCTACCTCTATACCAGACATTGAATAGCTTCTTCCAATTGCTCGCACGTGATAATGTTGTAAGCTCCCTGGTTAAAGCGCTTAATGCTTTGTTCATGTTGTTAATGTTCCATTTATGGGACATTCCAACTATTCAATTGAGGAGAGCTTTCAGCCACGCCCCGGAGCTCAGCAAATGGCAGATGACTGTGACTTCACAGGGGTAGTCTCTATTGTGATGTTTCATCTTGGATGACACATTTTTTTGTGGTGACGTTACATACAAAATGGTATACCAAATTTGTGCATTTTGCATACCAGCTTCCAATAAAAGCATACCTTTCTAAAGGCACATTGTGCCAGTTTGGCCAGTTTCTGACAACAGGATTTCCCACACAGATTTTAGTGGGCCCAATATAAATTTGGCATTTCATTTAAAAAAAATTGTATCCTTCCAAGAGAGACCCTAGTCGACAATCTCCCCTCACTCTACCTTTCGTGGTTCAGTGTTAATTTAGTTAGGTTTTGTTAAAAATAATATTGATAAATATATGCTGGATAGAATGGAAGCCAGCTAGATGTTGCAGTGTTTGGAGTAGCCTGCATTAGATAGATAGATAGATAGATACTTTATTGTCCTCTTGAGGAAATTTGTTTTGGGTTCTACAAGCCAGATACAGTTAGACACAATAATATGCAAGATATTACATAAATAAATAAATAAATAGATACTAAAATAAATAAGAAAACATGATAAACACACCTGAAGCATCGATCAGCAAAGTTCCATCCTTACTCCACAACAACCTTTCTTTCAGTTTAAGAATCAGAGTTATAAACTCTTATTTAAAATCGGAATTGATACAGGCACGAAGGAATTCTTGAACCTATTCAATTTATATCTTTTAAGTCTGTAATGTCTCCCTGATGGCAACAACTCATATTGAAAATGTAAAATATGTGAAGGATCATCTAAAATTCTCATGACCTGAGTGAGAACACACTGTTCAAAAGTAGCTTGGTGATTAATCCCTTTCAGACCAATGATTTTCATTGCTTTTTAAACCAGGCGAGATAGTTTTGTTTTCAATGTTTCCAAACCAAGCAGTCATTCCATACCTAACTATACTCTCAAAAACAGCCTGGTAAAAGAGAAACAATTTTTTTATTAAACCAGAGCCGCTTAACAGTGCCTTTGCTTAACCAATTAGATATTACCAGGCAAAGACAGCAATACTCAGTTTAATGACCACCACTGGTGATTGAATAAAATGTTGGCTCTACCTAATGTCGCCAATCACATGCTAGCTACTGGTATTTCTGACACAGAGAATGCTACACAGCGACGTTAATGCACACTTTGTAATGAATAGGAAGCAATCTAAAGAAAATCTGTGCTTTTCAATGTGGTTCAACAGAATCATAAAAATGTTTTTAAAAAAATTATGAAAATTGCCTGGACACAAATGATGGTACCCTGAACTTACTATTTTGTTGCACAACCTTTTGAGGCAATTTCTGCAATCAAGCGATATCTGTAACTCTCAATGAGACGTCTGCACCCGTCAACAGGTATTTTGGCCCATTCCTCGTGAGCAAACTGCTCCAGCTGTATCAGGTTTGAAGGGTGCCTTCTTCAGAATCCATGTTTCAGCTCCTTCCACAAATGTTCAATAGGATTTAGATCAGGGCTCACAGAAGGCCATTTCAGAATAGTCCAATGTTTAGCTCTTAACCATTCTTTGGCGTTTTTAGCTGTGTATTTTGGGTCATTATCCTGTTGGAGGACCCATGACTTGCGACTGAGACCAAGCTTCCTGATACTGGGCAGCACATTTCGCTCCAGAATGCCTTGATAATCTTGATATTTCATTGTGCCCTGCACAGATTCAAGACACCTTGTGCCAGATGCATCAAAGCAGCCCCAGAACATAACAAAGCCTCCTCCATGTTTCACAGTAGGTACCATGTTCTTTTCTTTGTATGCTTAATTTTTGCGTCTGTGAACATGGAGCTGATGTGACTTGACAAAAAGCTCCAGTTTTGTCTCATCTGTCTAAATGACAATCTCCCAGAAGCTTTGTGGCTTTTCAGTATGAATGTATGTATTTTTTTTTTTTGTTTTTTTTTTGGGTAAATTCCAGTCTCACTATTTTATGATTTGCTTTCAACAATGGTGTCCGCCTCGGTTGTCTTCCTTAAAGTCCACTTTGGTCCAAACAGCGGCGGATGGTGCGATCTGACAATGATGTACCTTGACCTTGGAGTTCCCCTCTAATGTCTTTGGAAGTTGTTCTTGGGTCTTCGGTTACCATTCGTATTATCTGTCTCTTCGATTTGTCATACATTTTCCTCTTGCGGCCACATCCAGGGAGGTTGGCTACTGTCCTGTGGATCTTAAACTGAATAATATGTGCAGCTGTAGTCACAGAAAAATCCAGCTGCTTGGAGATGGTCTTATATAGCCTTTACCTTTTTAACATGCTTGTCTATAATTTTCTTTCTAATCTCCTGAGACAACTCTCTCCTTTGCTTTCTGTAAAACCAAACAGCACACTGACTACTTTTCACCCTTTAAATAGGCAGATAAGCTCGAACACGCCTGTAATTACAGGACACACCATAGTTTAATGGTCTCTATGGTCAAATTATTTTCATCATTATAATCATCATTTCTGTCCAGGCCAGTTTCATTACGCTTTTATTAAATGATTCTGTTGAACCACAATTCAAAAACAATATCTGATTTTCATTAGTTAATGTTCAGTATATTTATTATTAATTTTGTCAGTTTCAGGTTATTTCAATGACCATTATGGGGTTTGCTTTCTTTGACAAAGGGTTACCAACAATTTTGTGCACATCTGTAATACTGGTATCTGTAATACTGCTAACTAATGTTAGCCCTTTTAAAATATTTATCATTAATGCCGTCATTCACTTTTGGGCACTTTCTCTGAACTCTAAATTGATTTAGCAGCATGTTTTAGGCACATACTTGTGTGTGTGTGCACGGTTAATACATGAGGCCCCTGCTGTCTATCTTGTCTACATGTCCCATAATAGCTTCCTTTTGACATGACCAAGTGATTCTTGTTTATCCGACACACTGTGGCACATTGCAACATTTAAGCCTTCTGATTAGTCAGATTGCATGTCGATCAAACTCTGGTGACAAGTCCATTGTGTTTAAACAGTCGGCGACAGACGGCGACACGACTAGTATTTAAAAAAATACTTCCTGCACATTTGAATTAATTTAACCTTGTTTTTAAAAAAAATAGCCAAACTTTTAATAGTTTTATTATAAGGTAAATTGTGTAATCTGTATTTTAGGACATAGGTGGAATACACATTAATACACATTAATAGTATGTCCTTGTTCTCTTCCCCTTATCCACCTCATCAACCATCTTTATGTCTCTTTCCACTCCACCTTTCTACTCTACCGTCAACACTATCCTCCCTTTCTTCTGGTACAGCTGTTGGGGTCTGGCGGATGTTGCGCCGCCTCTCCCTGAGGTCGAAGGTCGCTTGGAGGCAGGAGGTGGTGCCTCGGCAGCAGTGATGCGAGCTTCAGTGTTGGGCTACCGGATGAGCGCAGGTGCCCTTCTCAATGGGCTGCTGGTCTCTGTGCTCGCAGCGCTGCTCTGGAAATACTCAACACTGAGTGAGCATGCCGCCTTGCTGGAGGAGGAGCTCCACCTGACACGGCAGTCACAGGAGCTCTCGCAGGCCCAGATTGACTACCATGCGGCCCTGCTGGCCCTCCAGGAGCATGGCACACGCATGGTCTGCACGGGCAAGATGCACACCGACCGTATCTGCCGCTTTGACTATCTCTGCTACTGCTCTGAGGCAGAGGAGTTCATTTTCTTCCACTCCAATTCCTCTGTCATGTTGCCTAATCTGGGGCCCAGGCGCTTCCAGCCTGCACTGCTGGACCTGTCTTCAGTGGAGGACCACAACACGCAGTATTTTAACTTTTTAGAGCTGCCCGCAGGTGCTCTAAAGTTTATGCCCAAGCCCGTGTTTGTACCGGATGTCACACTGATTCTTAACCGATTTAACCCAGACAACCTGATGCATGTCTTCCATGATGACCTGATCCCTGCTTTTTATACCATGAAACAGTATTTGGATTTAGAAGATGAGGCTCGGTTGGTCTTCATGGAGGGATGGGGTGAGGGCCCATACTTTGACCTCTACCGACTTCTCAGTAGTAAACAGCCACTGCTCAAAGAGCAACTTAAGAACTTCGGTAAGCTAATGTGCTTTACCAAATCCTATGTTGGCTTGTCAAAGATGACCGTCTGGTACCAGTACGGGTTTGTCCAGCCACAGGGGCCCAAAGCGAACATCCTGTTGTCCGGTAATGAGATAAGGCAGTTTGCTAAGACGATGATGGAGAAGATGAATATCACCAGAGTTGAAGACACTGAGAAGGATGGAGACAGTGTCGAAGAAGAAGAGAAGAGGGATGAGTACATTGTGGTGTTCAGTCGTTCAACAACGAGGCTGATTCTGAATGAAGCGGAACTAATTATGGCACTTGCACAAGAGTTCCAGATGAGAGTGGTCACCGTCTCCCTGGAGGAACAGCCTTTTGCCAATATTGTGCAGGTGATCAGCAGAGCCAGTGTGCTTGTAAGCATGCATGGAGCTCAGCTTGTCACATCACTGTTCCTGCCTAGAGGAGCAGCCGTGGTGGAGCTGTTCCCATATGCTGTGAACCCAGAGCAGTACACACCATATAAGACGCTGGCATCCCTGCCAGGCATGGACCTTCACTATGTTTCATGGAGGAACACTATGAAGGAGAACACCGTCACCCACCCAGACAGACCTTGGGACCAAGGAGGCATCACACACTTGGAAAAGGAGGAACAAGAGCGAATACTGGCCAGCAAGGATGTCCCCAGGCATTTGTGTTGCCGCAACCCAGAGTGGCTTTTCCGAATCTACCAGGACACTTTGGTAGACATTCCTTCAATCCTGGAGGTCCTGAAAGAGGGCCTGAAGATGAGGCCTAGATTAAAGAAAACCAGGCCGGCCAGCACAGTCCATCCTGGACGGGTCAGGGAAGCCCAATGTCAGACCTCCGTCCAAGCTGCCAATGAGGCTAAACTCACAGTCTCCTGGCAAATCCCATGGAATCTCAAATACCTGAAGGTGAGAGAAGTTAAATATGAGGTGTGGATCCAGGAGCAGGGAGAGAACACATACATGCCTTATATCCTCCCCCATCAGAATTACACCTTCTCAGAGAACATCAAGCCCTTCACCACATATCTTGTCTGGGTCAGATGTATCTTCAACAAAAGCCTTCTGGGGCCCTTTGCAGATGTTCTTATGTGTAGGACCTAGTTGAAGCTATTTAACCAAATGGATTAAGGTTTGTTTCATTGGGGTTGGCTTACTCAATAGGACAGACTGCTGAAATGGATTTTACATGCACATTAATATCCCCATGACGAGCAGAAGATGCATACAGTCATGCATCAGGATAACACTTGATTTGTTATCATGGATGCATACATTACATATTTAAGATACCTACTGAAGAGAAAAGGTCTAAATGCTGTGTCACTAATGAAAACAATTGGACTTATTTCTTTGTGCAAAATAATGTCATGACTCATGAAATATTTTTTAGTCTATTTAGTAGATTTGCCCGCCTTTAACAGTATGCAATTTTGCGTTTCTGTGGAGAGAATTTGAGATATTAGTATACCTTTATCCTGTCTTGACTACTGTCTGCAGTGTTGTGCATTTGTGGCTTTGTTTACGTATGGATTTATATACTTTTTGTATTATTTGCAGACTCCAAAAACCAAAGCTGTTTTCAAAGTGATATTACTTTTTCATTGTTCACAGTATACATTTTTCCTTTTTATTGCCCGTAATTAAATACTGTCACTTGAGCTCACAAAATAATTTAGACTGTAAAAAAGGTCTTAAAGAATGTCCAGAAAACATATATTAAGTATGTTTGAAACCGAAAATATGTTAAATTATTTCTGTATTGTGATAAAATATATAATTGCCTCATTTAAGTATAGTGGCCCTATGTATTCTGAATTTTTGAATGCAACAAGTAGGATTGTTGATTAATCTTAGTAATATTAGCCTAGACACAAGCTGAGCCTGGCATCTGTTTTTATACCGTTTATACAGTATGTAGCTAATGAATAGCATTTGCAGTTGATTGTTTTTTTTTATTTTTTATGTATTTATTTATTTATACATTTTTAATTAATAGCCCTGGCAATGTAAGCTACTTTTACTCATATCAGATGTGATAACATTAAGTTATTAAAATAATGTATTATGAGGAAATGCCAAGCTAACAAGCACCAGTTTATTTGCAAAGGAAACACATGTACTTCAGACACAATAGTATAACTTCAAATTAGAATTTGTGGCAAATAATTGGCAGTAGAAGGGAATCGACTGGCACACACTGAAAATGATACACTGCCATCAACGTGAGATGAAGATGTGCCACTTTTCTAAATGATGTCAATTTTATATTAAGATTATATTTGGCCAATTAATAAAGTTATATTAAGTTAATTAAGTTATTATTTAGTTGTTTGTCCATTGGTCAATGTGATTACTGTTGTAGGCTAAATGGGTCTAACAACTGTCGATTGCTACTAGATTTGCAATGCGTTTGCATTGATTGAATTTCATATTCAGTTCTCAGAAGCTGTTTGTCATTGTATTCTTTCATTAGTATTTATTTGTGTGTGTGTGTTTTAGATGTATCTGTCCTGCACTTCTTCAAATAGGACATTACTGTATATTTAAGTGTCAGATGAGAGAGTTAGCTAATGTGTTTTCTACATGGACAAAAGGATTTATTTGGAGTCATTGTGATTTAATAAATAGCTTGTTTTGTATACCTTTGCATTGTTTCTTCTGGCATATAGTATTGAATATTCCAAATGAATTTTCTAAAACTCAGATCTTTCACAACGGTCATAGACTTGTTTTTGTTTATGCAGTAGCGAATGCCTTGGGATTTATTTGGGGGTGCAAGTGATTAAAAAAATAATTGTAACTCATTCAATAATCTTGTACAAGTGATGTGCATTGGGAAAGCTAAAAGCATCCTTAAGATCTGGGGCTTTGACCTAAATGTAATATTCTCAGTAATATACAGTGCAGTGTGTTCACAAAAAATTAACAAAATAATTACGGTTAGATGGGCCTTTTTTGGTTTTAATACATTCCTTTCATGTCTTTGAAATATTGTTCCTTTATAAAAATGTTAAACATTCAAGCAGTGCTTTGCCTTGTTTCAATTGAACTTCCACAGTCTGCAGATGTTAGCTGATTGCACTTTTGAGTAATGGTCTGCTTCTTTTCACCTAAATCAATTGTTCAAACTCTGGGCCTTATGATTACACAATTGCAAAGATGAACTATCCATGTTTTGCCATGTGAGCCTTACTGTTATCTGGTTTCGAAACTCTGAAGAGAGGGTTCATATGAAAGACACTGGTGACTCATATCAAGCGATTGCTATTCAGGAAACACAGTGCCAGTGACCCAGAGCTTGCAGAGACAATTGGAAGTTTGGCACGGTCACAGTTGCAACTCAGCCTTCCACTTCTATTCCTCTTGTCCCCTTTAGATCTCACTGTACTCTCTCTACCCAGAGCTAACCGCAGAGATGAAATGCTGCCTGACACGCCGGGGTAAGTGACTGTGGCCTTCCGTCATGTGACACAGATAGAGATCTCGAGCGATATTATTGTTTTGTCTTAATAAAGAACAGGGAATAACCAGACATCTGAAGAGGTTGCCCATTCCCTGGGAAGGTGTAAGTGTCTCCCATATTGTAGTCGGTACTGTAAAGATGTGCTGTGTTAGCAGAAGGCACATGGCTGGAATTTGAAAGAATGATTAAGCCAGCATTTTATCCATACAGGGCTCAGCTGGGACTTAATGATGCATGTGCTTTTAGTGAGTCCTGAGGGGAAAATAGATGTCATGCAGAGAGGCAAATGAGCCATGTTTGGAGGTAAAACAGACTAAATGTAAAAGCCACATTGTATATCCAACACATCATGTAGGCTGCTTTAAAGCATTATATATTGGAAAATGAGCCATGTATACTCTATATCAATAAATTGGGCTCATGGGAATAGTCTCAATGAAACACTTTAAGTCAGTTAAAATATGTGTCATATAGATTTGTGGGCGACAGTGGCGCCATTGGTAGAGCGGGGCGACAGATGATCTGTAGGTCATTGGTTCAAACCCCGCTGACTCTTCCAAGACACCTAACCCTAATTGCTCCCGGTAGTCAGGTATCACCTTGCATGGCCGATTCCACCATTGACACAAGAATCCCGTACAGCGTTCTGAGTTGCCGGAAAGTTAGAAAAGCACTATATAAATGTATACTTTATGCCTTTTAAAGATTAGTATTCAGGTACTGTGGTTCTGTAATCCTCCAGGAGAGAGCAGGCACTTGCTAATGAAAGAACCCAGCTGTGTGAGCAGAGGTATAAGGTTAATCTGTTGGTGTTTGAAGTCAGTCTGGTTCTTCATTGACTCACTACATCCCCCCTTATTTTCTCACCTCTTTTGTATTCTCACCTCTATTTTGTTAATCAGACACAGAAATACACACGCATACACACACACACCATGCATCAGTGCTTTGAACTCACTTTTCTTCAGCGCTCGTTGATCTGTGTTAAAAGGTCGGGGTGACTTTGGGGATTTGCCATCACAAGCAAGTTGTTAAGTTCACACGGGGAAGATCTGGTCTGTGCCACAGAGAACACTTCAGACTTTGACAGTATATCACCTTTGGTTTAAACATGATCAATAATAATAATCAAATCAAACCATTACTGTTGAAATATGAAATCTACATACAGTACTTTTTCCAAGACAATATCCTAACCAAACACAGCTAACCCCCACCTATAATAATAGCCATCTTGAAAGCCAAAGGGAATATATGGGGTCAGAGCAGGCATGTTATGCAATAATCGTATTAAAATTGTAAGTCTTTCTTCACTTCAATGTGAGCACTACTCAGAGGTAGAGTCATGACATCAATGTGTCTTAAGCCCTTTTTACACCTTGTTCCTGGTAACTTACCTGCATCATCGTGCAGAGCACAGCCAGTGATTTTCTCTATATGCAGGTACCAAACACATCTTACTTATTAGTGGCATGGCAGACGTGTGTCTGTGAGTGAATCATTATGCTCAGTGTAGTTATAGCAATAGGCTGCTGTATGCGTAAAGATGTGCTGTGCCTTCTGTCTTGTTAATCAGACTGTTTTAAGCATCTCGATCAACTCTAACGCTGGCTGCTAAACAGAACTAGACTGTGTATTGTGTTTTTCATATCCCATATCTTCTTTTTACAGACTTTCATCCTACATTGTGAGAATTGTATTTTTCCCTTCTGGTATGTTCTGTTGTCCTCCAGATAGACCGTATAGTTGCAGTTTCCATTCCATTCATATTTACTCATATTTTTTTCTATTCTCCATTACCATCTGGGCCAGGGGAGCCCATTTTTGACACTGCACGCACGCGCATGCACGCACGCACACTCGCACACACACAGAATTGAGACCACCCACTCCACCAATAGATGGAATGGAAAAAGTTTCCATTGGGAGCATGTTCATATTTTCTTTTAAGGAGGGAGCCATGAAGCCTTTTAAAACAATCCAGAGGTCCGGCAAGACAAAAGAAGTTAGGGAAAGATTTGTGCAAGCTGGCTTGTCAACATAGCCGCTGGTAGTAAAGATGTATTTTAAAGCTGTATGGAAATTATGATGATCAGTTGTAAAGGGGAATTAAAAAAAACAATAAATAAATAAAAATTCAATGTACTCAATAATTCATAGGTCAAATAGCTGTTTACACTTTCAGAGGAATAACGTATTTACAAAAGCTAAGGCATATAATACTGTATGCTATATGCCAGCTGTCAGGGTTGCATGAATGTTTCATGTTATTGAAAGCATCTCTATTAAATCAACTTGATAAGTTTTCCTGTTTTATTTTCTGCAGAGCATCAAATGGTAATTGCCTTTGTTTATTCACTACATTTTAGTACAAAATAACCTCATAGCTAAATTGTAATGTAAATTCTGATTTACTTGGCTAAACAGTGTTTGAAATAATGCAATGTAGTTGGCCTATTAGTCTGCAGTTTCCAAATGTTTCATGCCAACAATGCGTTTTAAAATTATACAATAACAGATGTTAATATCTAATTAATATTGGTAATAAAAACACTTTTATTTATTTAAAATTGACTGAAAATGCCATAGCATTAAATGTAGGCTACACACTTCCACTATTTCCCTATCGGTCTGCTTGTGTTCAATAAACGGCAACAAAAGTATGAATATGCAGTGGGGGAGATCTTGCTTAGGCAGGTGGCTATTGTCAAACTGCTAATCCTAATTGTAACCTTTTGATTATTTTACCTTGTCAACATCAATGAAGTAGGATAGCAAGCACACCCCTACTTGTGTATAAGTCAGCAAAGCGAATACAGCTCTGCTTGGCAGTACATTAGGAGCCAAGGGAAAACATTGTATAGACACCGTCTGACCAGCTGCCATGCTTGGAACAGAGCATCAACGCAGGAGAACATCAACAGTGCCAGAGTGGTTGGCGCATACGCAAGGAACAATCGCATGGGCTGTTGCAGCAAAGCAGTCCAGCCAGAGCTACTTGCTGTCAATCACAAGCCTAGTATAGCCTTGATATGCCAAGTGGCCATAGACGTTTTTTTCCCATACAATTACGGAGGCAGCAAATTAACAGTGGAATGAACAGGTCAGCAGATGAAGACGAGGGAGTAAATAATGCAAAATGGAGTTTAACGTTGCTACAACACGTCTAGCTGTAGCGTCTCCCAGTGTCTGACCTGCCTCCTGGCATGGAGCTAATGTCCGTGCGTGGGGTTAATGTGTTGGCAGCTGTCTGAATGGTCTCCTGTAAAGAACAGACACGGTGCAGCAGAGATGGAGCAGCAGCTTCTCTACATGACACCTCACACAAGTGTCATGTCAATAAAACACATGGTGTGTAACAGTGCTGTGCTGGCTAGAAATAGCCTGGACCAGTATTGTGAATCTAAGTTAATGGATTTTAAGTTCAGCTTTGATATACATACTGTATGGGCCAGTTTCTCAGACACGGATTAAGCCTAGTCAAAGACTAAAATAAAAATTCAACTAGGCCTAATCCATGTCTGTGAAACAGGACCTACCCTAAGCACACAGACAAGGTAACAAAGGAGTGGGTTCGGGACAACTCTGTGAATGTCCTTGAGTGGCCCAGCCAGAGCCCAGACTTGAACCCAATTGAACATCTCTGGAGAGATCTGAAAATGGCTGTGGACAGACGCTCCCCATCCAACCTGATGGAGCTTGAGAGGTCCTGCAAAGAAGAATGGGAGAAACTGCCCATAAGTAGGTGATGTGCCAAGCTTGTAGCATCATACTCAAAAAAACTTGAGGCTGTAATTGCTGCCAAAGGTGCTTCAGCAAAGTATTGAACAAAGGCTGTGAATACTTATGTACATGTGATTATTAAAATAAAATAAAAAATGATAAATTTGCTAAAATGTTAAATAAACCTTTTTCACTTTGTCATTATGGGGTATTGTGTGTAGACGTTTGAGGAATACAAATATTTTAATATAACTATATAAATATATAGCAAAATGTGTCAAAAGTGAAGCGCTCTGAATACTTTCTGGATGCACTGTATATAAGGCCTGCCCATGTGGGCATGTGACACTGGGCTGTAGGGATATACTGTAGGATTAGATGTGAGACTATATAGGTCAAGTGAGGAGAGAGACAGCATGTAGCAGAACAACGTAGGAGGTTCAGAGCCGTCTCTTCTCTGCTTCTGTCTCTGCTACTGTCTACTCTCTCTGCTTCTACTGTATCTCTACTTCTACTGTATCTCTGCTTCTACTGTATCTCTACTTCTACTGTATCTCTACTCTCTGCTTCTACTGTATCTCTACTCTGCTTCTACTGTATCTCTTCTCTGCTTCTGTCTCTGCTACTGTCTACTCTCTCTGCTTCTACTGTATCTCTACTTCTACTGTATCTCTACTCTCTGCTTCTACTGTATCTCTACTCTGCTTCTACTGTATCTACTGTCTCTGCTTCTACTGTATCTCTACTCTGCTT
>JAODUH010073873.1:0-16087 GCA_027564835.1 Typhlichthys subterraneus
AAACATGCATGCATGTGAAAAAACGAATACTCGAATCCCAATATTTAAATTGAATACATACACAACGAACGAATACCAGAATAATCAAATATTTGGGGCTAGCCATAAGGTATGCCACCCTAGAATTTAAGTTTGCCACCCCATGAAAATTTTTCTAGAATCGCCACTGATACCACACCAGTACGGGTACCGTAGCACTAGCAAACAGCCTGAAAAGGATGTGTGTCAGTCTGAAATAGGTCTGCAACATCATGGACATATCCTTCCAATGTGCTACACCATTTATTTAGTCACTTTACATTTACGTAGCGTGTGTGTGTACAGCACAAACCATAGGTAACTGATCGGTTACCATACGCCGTTACAGACATGCTAGCCTTTTACCTGAACAAGTGTTAAGCCTAATTCTGTGTCCTGCCGAATTCAGTGACCCTTTCGAAAGCGCGCATGCGCCACCTAAAATCATGTACAATCTATTATTGTGTGTGAGTGTGTGATTTCTCGTGCACTTTGTGTCTCGCTCCCGAAGTGTTTCAGTTCGGGAAAGGGTTACTAAAAGGTTAGCTATATCGATGGTGGTTTGCACTGCAAAAAGCTGGTGATTTTAGCGATTTCTGAATAAAAAGGCAATTACTTTACCTACACCAGCCTCGTCGTTTTAAGGTTAATTGATGTCTAGATATTTCTAAATATTATTTAGAGATCTATCGAACTTGTTCATGCTTTTTCTACTTTATTTAACATACTTCGTTTCGAAAGGGCAACTGAATCCGGCAGGACACAGAATTAGGCGTAACACCTGTACCGGTACGGTACTGTAGGCTACTACTAGCCATGTCAATGTTGTCCTGTCAAACCCAACTAATTCTCCGTTTCAGTTCACTGAACGAATACATTAATTGGATTTTAAACGTACTACGGTACATACGGTCTTGAACATAGAACTACCGTTATGCATATTAACCGTTACGTACTCTCTAGTTAAACTACAAATATGCTTAGCGAAATGGGAAATGTAGGCTAGACAAGCAAATAATATCCCAGAATGCTGTAGCAACCAGGAAGTAAATAGCAAGCGCGTAATGGGGAAAAAAATAGCACCGTGCGAGTGAAACGCATTTCTCTGCTTTTATTAGTGATTATTGATATGTGCATGTGTCTGTTGATAGAGGCAATAACGAATTGGTTAATGTGTGATGTATTTATTAATAACGAATACATTCGAATGTTAATCTGATCGGCCTACACGGGTGTTGTTTAGCTTTGCTAGCCACGGAGCTAGTTAGCTAGCTAAGGTCTTTACTTGGCACCTTAAAACCAGAGAGCCGGTAAACATTAAATGTGTGCCTTTTGAGTAAGGAAATGTCTGGCTTCAATTTCGGGTCAGGTACTCTCGCCTCCACCAACACTGGTGGTGGGTTTCCATTTGGAGCTGCTGCAGCAAGGTGACGATACCACATTGTGTTTAGCTACCGTTAGCTTATTTGGCTTTGGATGGTCATACAGGCATGCATGCCTGCATCTCCATTCAGTTATGTATTAGTTATACTTCTTACGGTTTCTACGCATTTTATCTTGTATGTAAGGTATTTGTTTTTGCTGTAACCTTTACAGTTTATAAGTATATCAACAATCTCATGTAGTAACTGTAACGTGAATATTAGTGATGTATTTATTTTACACCACCCAGGGGAAAACGTCATTGCGGGGTTACTTTTTTTATAATGAATGTATTCATTGCATTTTCTCTATCTTAAGCTTAAGCATTATATTTCGAAACTCGACTAACGATTATTTAACTGTAATTTGAACTACAATGTTATGACACGTTTTTTGTGCATTATGTAGTGCCCCCGCTGCAAACACTGGCGGCTTCTCCTTTGGGTCTGCTCTGGGAGCAGCAGCACCTACAGCCACCACCACCACCCCCGCACTTGGCCTGGGCAGCAGCCTGTTTGGTCAGAAACCCACAGGGGGCTTCTCTTTCAACACACCTGCCTCAAGTAAGTAATGCCAACATGGACACAATCACAGTCTATTGTAAATAGGTCACAAACATGAAGCTATGCATGCAAATGGCTTAATAGGCTTATGTAATAGGCCTATTAATTATATGAATATGTAATTGCAATGCAAAACATCTCATAAGTGAATGTACTTTTGTTACAGGTGCAGCACCCACAACTGGCCTTATATTAGGTATTTGTTTGTTTAAAATCTTAGTAGGTGCAGCACAGAATATTTCTCTTTACTTACAAAAACTTACATTTTAGTTGAGTTAAGCTTATAACGCTTTAAGAAATCCTGACACTTGATAATTTATCTATTTTTGTTATTCAGTTGTTTAAATACACCTCCATTTTAACATTAAATGAACTACCCCAGCTCATTGCATATTTTTAAACGTCACTGAACTAGAGTGAATGTGTTGCTCGGAAGAGTAAGTTCTTGGTCATCACATATTCTTGTGAATTTCAGTGGGATGTTTATTTCTTAGTATAATAAATTTTGTATCATATTTCCCACTTAGTTTCTCTTTAGAATTTGATGTATGTATATAGCACTTCAAGGACCCAATGAACTTTTACAAAGTATGTAACTGAAACAAAATTCAGAAACAGAAATGGGCTGGCTGGAACTGAAAAAACGGAGAGTGTGATTTTTGCCGTGGCAATGGGTAAAAAAAGTAGATAGACCAACAGCAGAGGACGCTCAGTCTCTGCCATCTCCACCCCCTCCCACCAGGTGCACCAGCCTCCACGGCCGCCTCCACCGGCTTCAGCTTGGCCTTCAACAAGCCTTCTGCCTCGGCCCCGCCTTTCTCCCTCACCACCACCACCACCTCCTCTGCCCCCGCGGGGACGGGCCTGACGTTGGGCTCCGTGCTCACCTCCGCTGCCCCGCAGCAGCATGCCACGCCGGGCTTCAGCCTGGGCCTCGGCTTGGGCAGCACCATGGCCAGCACGGCAGCGTCCACAGGCCTGACGCTAGGCAGCAGTCTCTTTGCCAACACTGCTTCCTCTGGTGAGGCCTGTTCACAGAGCATTGACGCACGAGACGCAAACTCTAATTCAGTCTGGTCGTCTCCCGCTTTGGTTCAACCTCCACGACACACGTCTAGCAGATTCCACTAGTTATTACCTGGTCCACATGTACCTTACTATATTGTATTCTCTTAATTGATAAACAGCCACAGACTAGACGTTCTAATCTGTGTTGATTATTGATTTATTTATCTTTAATTTCTGTAATGTAAAGTATACAAATAAGGGCCTGTTTATTAGACAATCTACTGTTGTGTATAATGCACATACGTATATTCTTTATGTGGACCTGTTGCTGTGTGTTCCAGGCCTGGGTCAAACCAATCTGGGAGGAGGTGGGTTAACGTTGGGTTCCCTGATTGCCACGTCGACGGCCATGACGGCATCCCCTGCTCACAGCATTGGCCTGGGTGGGGTTGACTTCAACACGTCCTCTGAGAAAAAGAGTGACAAACTATCTGGAGCCAATCCTCAGTGAGTCTAGTAGTAATCAGAGCCATGGAAAGGATAGGGTTACGCCAAAGGAAGTTTGAAATTGTCAATGGTCACATGGTTCATGAAGATGCAAAATAGTTCCAGGAAGTGCTTGGTGGGCTATACATACATACATACATACACAATCCTTTTTTTGCCAATTAGTAGTCAATAAATGGAACAAAATAGAATTTATAGGGTACTTTAAGTATATAGGCTACCTTCAGGAACAATTTTGAGGCTCAGTTGCTGTGAAAAAAAACAGTCCATTGAAGTGAACGGAGATGACGCAACTCTCTTCATGGCTCTGGAAGTAACTTATACATGCTATTATATACCAGCCGACGTTGTTGTGCTTTTAACAGAGTCCTTTTCTCTCCTCCCTCAGGGACAGTAAGGCTTTGAAAGATGAGAACTTGCCACCCGTCATCTGCCAGGATGTGGAGAACTTCCAGTATGTATTGCATTCTCACTTTTAGCCCCTAACACCGTGTCCTAACTGGATGCGACAGCAAGTGAGCGTCCGGCTATCGCGTTGCATCGGACGCTCACTGTCCACACTGAATCCGTTACAACATGTAGAACTGCTGTTGTCGCTGACGCTCACTCGCGTCACATCCAGTTAGGACATGGTGTAAATCCATCTGTGTTTTTACGTTAACATTTTGAAAGAGCTGACTTTTGCTTACCTCTTTCTAACAGTCTATTTTGCCTGTGTCACAAATATTGCAGCACATGAACAGTGTTAAAGTGATGCTAATTGAACTTTTATACATATATTTGTAATGATGATAATATTACATTCCTAAACGGAGGCGTCTGTTACTTTCTTCTACAGGAAATTTGTGAAGGAGCAGAAGCAGGTACAGGAAGACATAGGCAGGATGTCCTCCAAGGCCATCACTAAAGTCCAGGATGACATCAAGAGCCTCAAGCAGCTGCTGTCCGTCAATGCCAGCGGCCTGCAGCGCCAGGCTCTTGCCATAGACAAGCTGAAGTTGGAGACGGCACAGGTATCCCCATGGAAAGGTGTTGACGTGCAGGTCACACGGTGATTTATTAGCCTGCTATGAGTTGTCCATAGCCCTTAAGATGTGTCCCCATAAAACAAGGGAGACGCCGAATACTTTATGGCCTGCAAAAGAATATCTGACTGACTGGCAGTTGCTATGTTGCTGTCGCATTGTTTACAAATAATTTAATACGAATATATTCAATTCAATTAATTTGCGGCAAATGTTTATGTAGTTATTTTAGCACTGTATCAAGTATTTTCACGTTGTTGCTCCAAAAGAATTAGGACGGTGACGGAGCTATGAGCATCTGGTTTTAAATGCCATCGCGGAGGATGGCAAAAAGTAAAACAAATGAATGAATACAAATATTTAAACTTTAGACAGCTTGTTGTTGCAGCATTTGTTTCTTGGCCACAGCTCATTTTGTCTTGCTCTCGTCCACTAAAATCTGGTTTGCCGTCTGCTGTGTTCCATGTATACGCAGCATTACTATGCCAAGATGTCCCTTCTCTTTAGAAAAGCTGTTTTTATTTATTTAAAATTATTTGTTTCTAGGAGCTGAAGAATGCCGACATCGCTCTGCGCACACAGAAGACTCCCCCGGGGCTTCAACATGAGAACACTGCCCCTTCAGAGTAAGCCCACCTCTGCTTGCTGGGGTTCACGCTTCAGCGTTTGCTCTGTCACTCACAGAAAATGGCTTTGTCCTGTGCCACCATACCGCTGCCTGTTATTCCACCACGACGAGTGTTACACTCTCAAATGGTCACCGGTGCCTTGTTTTGCGTGTGCATGCAGTTATTTCCGTGGTCTGGTGGAGCAGTTTGAGGGGCAGCTGCAGCAGTACAGGCAACAGATAGAGGAGCTGGAGAACCACCTGACCACGCAGAGCAGTGGCCCCCACATCACACCGCAGGGTAAGATGGCGCCTGAATGGCCTCTTGTTGACATCCCTGTTAAAGCTCCTGCATCCCAATGATGCTGAAACTTTCCGTGGCTCTACCTCTCGCACACGGACGAGGGTGTCCGCTCAATGTGGCCGAAAGCTTCTTGTGTTAAATATATAATCACCCCAGATGCAGCGGTGGAGGGGATACAATCTTTCCCATTGTCTTAAAGAGCTTTTCTGTTCAGCAACATTCTTCTTTTGTTACTTGAATTCATTTTGACTCAATGACTCTGATGCATGTGTCCGATGTAAGGAGGAGGGGATGAAGTGAATTTAGTTGGAACACTAATAACCTACTGAGAAACGATATCATGACCAATCTGCAGTGTAGTCTTGCGCATAGTCTCACTAGTTGCGTTTACATTCGATTGTAATCGGATTAAAAGGCCCAACCCGAAAGAAAATGCTCCACGTAAACACTACGATCGGAAGAGAAACGGCCAACCCGGTCGACATTTCATTTCGAAACAGAGGTAGTATAACCCGTTCCATGACCCGATTGAAAGAACAATTCTACCAAACGGTTAAACCTGATTACTTCCTGGTCGCGTTCTCATGCGCATGACCCGTCTTACGTTTTGTGTGATGCCTCTAAACTATTATGCACAGCCACTGTATAATGGATGTATATATAAAAGTCACCATGTAAACCCTGCTACTGTGTGCCTGTGTACTTCCAGACCTTTCCCTAGCCATGCAGAAGTTGTACCAGACGTTCGTGGCCCAGGCTGCCCAGCTCCAGTCTGTACATGAGAATGTCAAGGTGGGTTCTTGTTCCTCTGTCTTCTCTGAAGGGCACTTGGGGGATGTTTTTAAAATGGGGCGGGGGGAGGGAATAGTCAATACAATGTTCCCGAATAGAGAATTAGTCAGGGAATGCAGTTTACATTGAAAAAGAGGGCAGTATGGTGACTAAAATTTGGATGACAAATTTAGGTTCTAGCCATAAAAGTAGTAAGGGAACTGAATATGTCTAACCTGTTTGTATTGTGCTGGGGAAATAGTCCCCCGGGCCTGTGGCCTAATGTCTCATTCCTTTGCTCTACTTTCTCATCTCCACCATTAGATGTTAACAAGCCAGCAGCTGGTCACCTAACTGTATTTGGCCCTTCTCTAGATTACTGTCTTTCTTTGTTTCTTTCTTTACCTTGAACTAGCAACCATATCTAAGCTTTCGTCGGCCTAGACTCCTTGTTTTCCTTAGTGGTCTGTCTGTCAATCACGTATCCCGGAGCAGAAATGTGTGCTGTCATTTTGCTTAAAGGCGGGGCTAGTCGTTGCTTGAGAAAGCTTGCTAACGTTGAGCTCAAATCAAAACAAATAGAAGCTCCGCCCCCCCACATATTGAAGCGCATTGCGAAGCCAAGTGGCATTGCTGTTCCTTTTTTAAGAAGCCACGGCTGTGTGTAGAAGTACCGGCTTCTTTTTTTTTTTTCAACACGCACGGAGAAGCTGTGAGCTAGCGAAATGCAAGCAGACACTTTGCTTTAACGTGCAATGAGCTTGCAATAGCTAACGATGGCTTTTCAAAGGAATAGTTTGATTCCTGTTTGCTGTTATGCGTTTTAAAGTAGTTGGCCTCCTTCCCTTCCCGCCGCAGATCTTGAAGCACCAGTACCTGTCTTTTCGCCGTGCCTTCCTGGAGGACTCAACCGACGTGTTTGAGTCCAAGCGGGCGTCCAACCGCAAGTGGCAGACCGCGCCGCGCGTCACCACGGGGCCCGCCCCCTTCTCCAGCGTGCCCAACGCCGCAGCGGTTGCCATGGCGGCCACGCTGACGCAGCAACAGCAGCCCACTGCAGGTCTGACCGCCTTCAAGTTCTAGAACCTTCAGATTCGCGGAAAGCGATAGCCCTCTGTTAATCTGTGAGGTGACAGGCCATGGGTGTGGTCAGGGTGAGGAGAGGAGGATGTGGGGGAGGAGAAGACAATGGTGCTCTTGAGGAGCAAAGGGAGGTGCCAAAACAACAAATCTAATGTGTTGCCATAGTCTCTTAGCAGTGTCTTGCACACCGTGCCCGCAAGCCTCCTCACAGGGCGCAGGTGTATAAAAACCTAAATCCAATGCCCCTTAACATACAGCAAGTGCACATTTGTAGTTAAGGTGGCCCCCCACCCTACCTGTGTCGATGCCAAGTCCCCCCCATTTACACCATAACAAAATTCATGTTGGAGCGATTGATGCTGAGATTCGTTCTCCTCTCTGTGCTCCCCAGAATGGGAGCTGGTTTGGGTTTCCTCACGCTCAAAAGCCCAGCTGCCTCCCTTCTGTTCACTTGAATCTTTTAACCTATACAGAGAAAGC
Source organism: Typhlichthys subterraneus (assembly GCA_027564835.1). Lineage (NCBI taxonomy): Eukaryota > Metazoa > Chordata > Actinopteri > Percopsiformes > Amblyopsidae > Typhlichthys > Typhlichthys subterraneus. Next base: position 7,789 of record JAODUH010073873.1, read on the forward strand.
CAGTCTCATTTGGGCCAGGGCTTCATTTTACAAGTGCTTGAAATGTGAATACTTAATGAAGGATGTGTTTAGGAGTGCATACAGTTTTTTTAAATTGTTAGCCGTCTGCTTCGTGATGTATTTGTGTTCTGGACAGGAGGGAGACTGTTCTTGAGAATGTATCTGAGTGTTAAATATCTAAGTTTAAATTTTTTGATGTAACTCACAGGTCTCACTGGGAAGAATAGGGATGTTCTGACTTTTACAAAATGCCAATGAACTTCATCTGATCTCCATGTGGCATACAGGGCTCTCTTTTTAGATTTATAACTTTCTTTAAACATATTCAATATGAATAATGTCATAATTTGTTGATATTAGCTAATGGAAAAATTACTCTATATTAATAAGGGTGCCCCAAAATCCGTAACATGCTAAAGTCTACCTGAATATGCATTCATCTGATCCATTTTATAAAGCTCAAAGATGCAATTCGGTTGTATTTAAATCTAGTTCGCAATTTCATAGTATTTCGAATAACAAAAAGCTTCTCAAGAGCTACCTTTATACAATACATTGTTAGCAGTTTATTTTCAATTTTCATCTGATTTGGTAAAAAAAAAAAAACAGCCCTCTCACACTAAATATACATGAAATACATAATTTGCCTCAGTATTGTATTTTTATTGTTTAAGATAAAACATACACACCGTATCTATATTATACACACTCAGTATTGCGAGTGAAGTGCTGTTACATTTTCCCTTTCTTACCGTCTCTTTTGAATATGGTGCATCTCGTGGGTATTTGAGAAGTCATAATACTTACATAATACTTTTAGTTACTTTCTGTTAGTTTTGGTTATTTTGCCTTTCTACTTACCAGCATATCGGGGGTGCACCCATATAAAATGAACAAAATAAGTGTGTATATTTCAGTTCTAACCATGGCAATCCGTGAAATAACAGGGTATTACAATCTTAAAGCTATACCAAACTTCTGTAAAACTCTATATTCTGCAGCTTCCTCCATATCATTCCAGTCTTACTGACACGCCGCAATAATATAACATTTTTTTTGTTCTCATTGGTCATTCAATTACATTGTTTCTCAAAAATATACTATCCAGCCTGCAAAGCTCATGTTTGATGATATTGAGGTAGGGACGCTACGGAGTCGAGGGTTTAACAAAAGGTCAATACTATTATTTATATATAATTTTTTGGTAAAAATACAAAGACAAAATGCACCGAAAGACCTCACATTACTTGGTAAGTTAAATTATTAATATTACGCATGCAATATGTTTGATGGTGACACAACCAAATATTTAGCCAAACAATCTCTCTCTCTCTCTCTCTCTCTCTCTCTCTCTCTCTCTCTCTCTCTCTCTCTATATATATGTATATAAATAAATAAATTTAAAAAAAATGAGTGCAGGAGGCTGTGAACACTATGAAACACTTAAAATACTATTTTTCTAGTCAGTATTTACTGTGGTTAGATTAATTCCAATGTCATTGTCTAGGATGTGTGTGTTTTGTCCATGGTTGGGATGACACTGTGGGGATTGTGGATAATATAATAGCATTACACTAGTTGAGACATTTGGTGGCTTCTATTTTCATTGTAAAGATGCCAATGGAATTAACCCAACAGGGGAGGTGGTTGTGTGTGTTATGTGTTTGGTGAAGTTAGTGCCTAAATTATTTAAAAAATATATTATTAAAAGTGCCAATATAGAGTGATAGGTCTAGCATCCTTGCTCAATTTCACAAGTACTAAGCAGGTAGGTAAACAATCTTGTTACTGGCAGGGTTTTTTCTTTATGTAGAGGCCACACACAATACTTGATCTACTAAACTTAGAAGCAGAACCATTCCCTATTTTGCTTTGATTAAAATTTAATTAAGGCAAGCTATAGGATGATGTTGATGTAATAACTAAGTCTAAATGTAAGTATTTCCTTACATATAAATATACAGTTATAACTCTATGAACTAATTAATCACATACATGCGTACAGGTACATAATATATTTCAGACAATACCACATGTAGTCATTAACAGTGTTATTTGTAGTGGAAATATGTTCATATATTATAATACAGGTATTTTGTGAAAGACCTAGCTTGATAGTCTGTTTTCTCATGGACCTTTTCTGCCTTGTTTTTAATAGATTGTATGACCAGGAGAGACGTCTAAAGATGTTTAATATATGTTCAAATTTCTGCGGTCATTTATTTAATTCAAGGGCTACGGCCAGTGCTTTGTCGCCAGAGCTGGGCTCAATTCAGTTAAGTCATTTCAAAAGTTATTTTATAGGTTTTTAATATATATACTTTTATAGTCATTCCAGAACCAGTGAATGGGGCCAACTCTGTTACTCACGAGTTGAGTGTGATTCTGCTGCTGTGCACTACTCCCTGTGGGACGAGAGATGTATTTGTGCCAATATAGCAGAAACGTCATTGAGGTTTAGAGTCCACTGTGTGCTTTGTGTATATGCTGTGTATTATGTGGTAGCCTAAGTATCACCAAGCATTTGCCACTGGCAAAATCTGCACCATTTTTAAGAATTGTGTTTGTTGTGGTTCTTGGCAAAGCAGCAGTACTTACGAAACATTAGGAAACATATTGTAGTTGTGTGATGTTTTGTAGCAAAGCTATGAATATTCATGGTTGACTGAAAATAGCTTATTTATTCATTGGCATTAGAGTGCAATGACTCATGGCTGGCTCTGTCTGAACAGTGTTGCACTTGCTCAGATATTGTGCTATTTAAGCACAGTGGGATTATAGAATATATCCCGGTGTACACAGGACCTCATTCTAGAGATGGCACTTTGAATGTCAGAGAACTAGATGTTCACAAATGTAATAAAGTTAGTCACAAAGCTGTGCTCTTCATGTGGTCTGCACTTCCTGTGACATGTTTTAACACATTGTTGTCAAGATGCAGTTTGGCTTCCTAGTTAAGGGCTGTTTCTGCTGTGGCCTGTGATTGGCCATTTGAAATCATTTATTCAGAGCCCTTATTGGCCAGGTGGGTAATTCTGCTGAGGTAGCTGTTGTAGGCCATGAAACTTGACCTTCTGCTGCTTTGGATGTTCAGTTAAGAGTACAGACACCTCTGTACTTTTAACAACTTTGGACCTAGCACAGGCCTCAGATCACTAATTTGGACATTTGTCTTCCACACAGTATTCTCACACTGCTCTTAAAGCTACTTGGACCTTGATGAATAAACATTTTAACATAGTGATTGTATACAGTTGATGTACCGTATGTTAGGCCATGAACCCTGTATTAGGACAGTGTTTTTGTAGGTCATTAAAAATGACCATTTTAGCAGTTCTGTTGAACTGCTTTGAGGGCCCTAAAGCAATCGCGATATAATGTCTGTTTGCCGTTTTCCCCTGCCTTATGGAAATTGTAGTATTGTATTGATTAGTTCAATGTTGCCTCAGCAGAGCCCTTGTCTCTAGAAAGCGGGTTCTTTTTTATTTTGGAGATTTGCATGTCTATACTGAAGGATCTTTTCAAGTTGACTATTTTGTGAACTTTGATAATTCTACACCTTTTGTTTATTAAATATTCTAGTTTGTAACATTGCAAGGTGTAATATTTTCACTTTTGTTGTTTGTAGGGGTTTGTCAACTTCCAAAACATCCTTTAAGTGATTAGCTGATGCATGATGTCTAAATTGGCACTCCATGAACAAATCGAACACTTTTGACTCTCTGGGAAGAAGCTCTGGGTGGTGTTTATTTATTTACATTTTTTTTGTGTGTAATTACATTTTTATAAGTGGGCTCAGTTCCCAGAAGGTACTACTGTTTGAATGAGTCTGCAGGAGCAATGTGTGTAAATGCTTAAATTAAAGCTATACTAATAACACATACAATGTGTAAAAACAGATGACAGGTTTTTACTGTATGATGCAAGAGGTTGCATAGCCAGTAATGTGGAGTAGGTAAATCCTGCTTGCAGCTGTGAGAATTAATCAGTTTGGATTTTGTTTTGAGAATACACTGTTAAAAGCTATAGAAGCAGGTGATTTCCATGTATATGTTGTCCCTGCTTTAACTGTACATATATATTCTAGTGATCAATTTACACACACCATTCATTTCTTTAATCTGACTTGAGTGCTTTATTATTATAGATGTGTTTTAATCCAATATAACCAATGGCTGTTGAAATAGAATATTTATTTAAGTGATTATTGTGTCCCTTTTTAAAGATATAATCAATAACTGGTTTTGTGTGAGGCAGTTATGGCACATGTTAGTTCATTCACTCTCAGAAATCCTAAAGGTATTCAGATCTTGTCAAATGCAATAGCAATTAACAATCAGTTCTGTAATAAACTGTTTGTCTGTTTTATGTAAGTGGTATTGCATATTCAATTGACAATAAATCTTTTTTTTAAACTAAGAAACCATTTGTCCTTGTTTCTTATGACTGAATTTGTTTTTGTTAGACTAATTGGAAAAGATTGCCTAAATTTAATTACTGGAAAACTTAAATACCTGGAAAAAAATTTACAGCGTAAAGGAAACAAGACAGGTTTCTGAGTGAAAGAACTAGCAATGTGCTTTCCACAGCACTTGGTATATAATTAATGTAGGACATTGTGCATTATGCTGAAAAATACTAACATATCTTTAAAAAAATTTAACATTCACAAATATGAATTTGTTAACTTTGTATTTGTTTTATCAATATAGAGGATTTAGTGTTTTTTGTATCAGTTTTACCCCCTTTTCATTCCGTACACATTTTACAGAGAGGTATTCCCTTACTCATCAACATCAGCACATCTAGTGTTTCTTAGGAGAAATTATAGAAAATCATTAAGATTTGAAAAAAAATTGAATATTTAAAAGTGGTTATGTTCTCACTTGATCAATTTGTCTTTAAAGAACCCCCTTGCCCAGAGCTTCAATGGAGTAAAGAATATGATCTCTCTCTCTGTCTCTCTCTGCCTCAGGGACCCAGACACCCTTGGGGGCAGGGTTGGGAAACCCCTTTGCCTCGGGAATGGGTACTAGCTTGGGCTCTTCCAGCCTCGGAGGTACTACCTCTGTTTGTTTCAAAGTACTACTTTCTGATAGGCTGCTTTACGTCACCTGATTTAATCTCTGCTCTTTTGCTCTTTAAGCTGTTGAGATATATTTTGTAGGTGACTTCTCATTAATAAGTTCTACAGTTGCAAACAGATAACAGCATTTACTGTAAACAGCTGCTTGCCAAGTCAATTTGTTTACTTTCACCTACGACCAAGATGTGACAGTGCAGTTTTTTTCCGTATCTTCGCACGAGCAAGTTTAGACATCATTTATAGCAGTGTCTTAATAACATTCTCCCAACGCTGGAGAGAAAACGAAAGGTCTATCAGCACAGGCTTGGAGTATTTCCTACGTAGGAGACTAGTTTCTTCCTCTGCAGTCCCTTCTCTCCTTCTGCTGTGCTCTGTTTCTGCTGTGTCTGGAAACCCAGCCAAGAACTAGCTGGTGCTGAAGCTAGTGCTTTCTAGAATTTGCGTGGTTCTGACGTACGTGTGTGTGTGTGTGTGGTGTGCGCTGCTCACTTCACCTCTAGTGTGTGTGTGCGTGCGTGCGCACGCTCGTGCGCTACAGGTAACTGTAACCACCTTGTCTCTCTCCGCCACAGGTTTTGGTGGTGGTCCAGGGTTTGGCGGGGTGGGCACTGGGGGTTCCACGTTTGGCTTCTCCTCTACCTCTAAATCCACAGGAGGCAGTCTCAGTGCAGGTATACTCTGTACAGTGTATAGTCATCTTCACCAGATAGGTCAGAAATACAGCCCTGTTGCATTTTGATTGCGGTAACTACAACCCTGCCAGAGACATGTATCAAATATCAAAAGGCATTGTGAAAATGCTTTTTGAGTTAGCCCCCCCCCCCATATCACGACATCCCAGTCAGTCTTGTAAGTGCTGTGTATACTGTGTATGATGAATATGTGATATGTATAATGATAATTAATATTAATCTCGTTGGTGCTTATTTTGTCCCATCCCCCTGACCCCAGGATTTGGCAGCAGCAACACGTCAGGGTTTAACTTCAGCAACCCTGGCATCAACGCCTCAGCCGGCCTGACCTTTGGTGTGTCCAACCCCCCCGCCACTGGCTTTGGCACAGGTGCACCCATGCTGCAGCTGAAGAAGCCGCCCGCTGGCAACAAGAGGGGCAAGAGATAGAACCGACGCCCCCGAAAAGGGAAAAACAGAATCGCTTGACTCTCTGGCTCAGAATTTCTGATGGTTTAGAACGAGTTCTCCCTAAAGCAGATTGGCATCTTTACTCATCGGCTAACAAATGTTTAGGAGTGTGATGTTATCTCTGACGGAGGCAACATTGTGAAGCCCGTTTTAGATTTAAAATATATCAGCAATGGAATGTGGAAAAACAAATGTGCAAGTTGTCATTGAATAACTCAAAACCAACATTCATTGGAGTTTAGCTTTTTATCTTCCCCTCCATAGGGAAAATATACCACACTTGTTTGCTTAAATTGGCCAAATAGCCTCAAAATGTGTACCTTGGTTTTTAGCCTTAAATTGCTTTGGAGAATGCCGGTCAAGTAGAGTTGGGTCAAATTTAAACGGATAATGTTTTGGTGAGCTTTGAACATTTCTTTATTCTCAGTCCTGTGCAAACTGGTATATATGTTCTCTTTTACTGGACATCTGAATGAGTTTTACTGCCAGACAAAATCAAATAATTGCCAGAAGATGCATTTGTTATGGTTTGACCAGGCCAACGTAGGAAATGGAATTAGGTATAATGCTTCAATGGGGTAATATTTCCAGATTTGAACTGAAGTTGTATAAACTCACCAGTGATTGTTTTATAACAGAAGAGATGTCCGAGGTGGGTGTATTTGGTGGAGGACAGTTTTATTTTTATATTAAGTTGAGAAAGTTATTTTACTATCACATGGGGATAGTCCATTACAAAGTCCTCAAAACCTGTGGTGGTGTTTTTTTGTTTTTGTTAGCGTCCAACCTGTTTTCTAATTGATTTCTAATACTTTTGTTTTAGTTGTATCTGCAGTACTATGTACAAATATACATGTGCAACATACCCTACATGGCTACCATTAATGTCCTTTATATCCTTAAGGGACAAGCAGTTCTAAATTCTAATCCCAGTTTGTGTAGGTGTGTGCTTGGACAACATTGCACTTGCCAGCACAAATATGAACTGACTAATTGTGGTAATGTGCATGCCTGCAATAAGTTGGGCAAAATACATTTGTGTTGCAGTCAATTGAGGACATAATGTGTCAGTATATTAAAAAAAAAGGATAATCCTTTTTTTCATTTTGCTCCTTAAGTTAGAAAATTATGATAGTTGTGGTATTGTTTTCTATTAATCACAAAATGTGTAAACCTGTATTTTGAAAAAAAAAAAAGTTTAATAATAAAACTCAAGATGTAAGTATTTGCCTATTAATATTGTGTCCTTTGTTTACAAATGAGACGTGAGGGACTGCGTTCATTCGCTGATTGTGCTGATTGGCCGGTCAATGTGCAGTGTTGCCATGTGGCATCGCCATCTTGATACACATTTGGTTGCTATGAGAAGGTAAACGTTAAATGATCGTTGAACCTTGTAGCAAAACAACACGTCTACATTATTCCAACATTAGGTAAGCATCGATATTATTAGCATTACACGAGGTCATTCACCTACTACTGATAGATAAATGCCTGTATTTATGACTGAGAAGCAACATCTTTCACAACCTGTTGAATTACTAGTTGTTGGATAATATTCTAACCGTATTACAAACGTCATTTATCCTATACAGTAGTGTCTCTGGCATTACCTGTATCTTGCAGCCATGCCTCTTCAAGACACCATATATTGTGTCCAGCAAATCCACATCCCCCCTGAGCTGCCAGAGATCTTAAAACAATTTACTAAGGAAGCAATAAGAGCGCAGCCCCAGGACTTACTGCTGTGGTCCGCCGAGTGAGTACGAGAATCCATTACTGATTGTAACATTCAGTCTTAAACAATAGCAAAAAAACATGGCTGTAATACAAGTTAAAAGCCATCTTCACCGTTGCAAGTCTTATTTGGAGTTTGACAAGTTGTTATATATATATATATAGTGTATATACTGTTGTGTGTATATATATATATATATATATATATATATAGAGAGAGAGAGATTATATCTCCAAACTGGCCTGGGAACGTCTCCGGATCCCCCAGTCAGAGCTTGCTGATGTTGCTCGGGAAAGGGAAGTTTGGGGTCCCTTACTGAAGCTGCTGCCCCCG
>JAODUH010073895.1:0-16086 GCA_027564835.1 Typhlichthys subterraneus
TACTGGGACTGTGTCTCTCTCTCTCTCTCTCTCTCTCTCTCTCTCTCTCTCTCTCTCTCTCTCCCTCCCCCTCTCTCTCTCTCTCTCTCTCTGTGCGCTCAGCTGTATGGTAATTCGGCCAACACCTGCTCTCCCCTTAGTAACCATGCGCGCGCGGCCACAATGCTCACCCCCCAAAACTTTGAAGGAGTCCCCCTTTAAGTAACAAACCAAGCCCGTGCGGTCAAACATTGTTTAGATTGTTTGTTTTTTCCTCGTGCTTGAGTTTCTGAGATCTCACTGCTCAGTAGTTTGGAAGAGCAAACGAATAGTTTCGACGTCGGACATTTATTCTCTGTTTTATGTTTAGGCAGCGTGTGTGTGTGTGTGTGTGTGTGTGTGTGCGTGTGTGCGTGTGCGTGCGTGTGTGTGGGTTTTCTTAATTAGGTCGTTCATTCTAAGTGTGATTATCTTAATGTGGGCTGGGATAATGTGGGCTTGGCTATTGCGTCACTGTTCAGAAATGCCTGGGAGTTTACTTTCATGTTGAAATGTCTATTTGTTTGTGCAAATTTCATTTCATTATGGACATTTGAGGGACGTTAATTTAGCAAGTGGATTATTCAATGAAACCCTTTAGGAATATGTTATTACCTTTGCATATAAAATGTGCAAACGAAGGCTTCCTAGAGAAGTAACATTCACATCAGCCAACTTTCCTTCCTTGTCAGGCCATAATCTCAGGAAATATAAATTAAAAGCTGCTGTAATAAATTTCATGTTGTCAGTCATTCGTTATATAAACCAATGCTTTACCGGTAGTTGCATTAATAATGTTAATGTTTGTGGTGTTTTGCTATGACTTTTACATAAAACTATATTTCATCATGAAAATGTTTTATAAATATAAATGATGTGAGGAATAATACTTCCAGAGAGCCTTGCTTTCTCTACCTTCCTGTCCAACATGATGGTGACTGTTTAACCACAGCGGTACTGTAAGGGCTGTCGTAGTTTAACTCCTGCCCACCAGTAGCTACGCCAAACAAAAAGGGTGACTCGGGGTCTTACTATTCATCCATTCTGTGCGCTTTAATTTTCATTGATTGTGAATGCGCTGGTAGCCCTTGGGGATCTCTGTGAAGGAGCACGACACGCCTTCAGACGCGGTGAGACCCTTACAAGCCATCTGCCACTGCCCCTAAAACGTCGTTTTTTCCACCCTCCCTCCAAGCACACGTCTCTATGCGCGACTATCCAGCGGGCACTGACTAAATTGAACTGGAAGCATGTTAAAAAAAACCTGTAACGGTATGGCTCCTCTGAGGCCATATGGCGAGGACAAACCAGAAGTTTTCGTCCCCGAAGAGTAGACAACACATGGTGGCTCGTGGGAACGTAAACACGACGTGCATCACACGATATCGATCATATGAATAGTGCAATGTGGATGATTAGCTTGGGAAGGGGGTTGTGGCGCTGTTACTGGATGATCAATTGATTTTCCACAGCTGGCGTTGAAAATAATGTCACACACTCTTGCCGTGCCCGTTGAGGATATGAACAGAGGTTCACAACGTGGGAATAGGGACACAGCCGAGGTCCGTCTCTTATTTTTATTGAGATATAATTAATTTAATTGCATTGTAATTTTTATTATTTTATATCGGATTTTATATAGGATATGTGTAGTAATCTTATTATTCTTATTATTTGTTATTGTTACTCTTATTCTTAATAATAAAGGTATACATTGTGATGCCCAGATAGCAACCAGATCCATTGTGTCCAGATCAGATTACTATGGGCAGCTGCTTGAAGAGGCGATACAGGCCAATCCACGACTCCCCCCAGCTCGCGTGCTGCTGTCTCATTTGCATAGTGTTTCTGGAGAAGTGCTGGCCTTGCGGAGAGTGCCGCAATAATCACGCAGGGCCCCAAAACACGCCCGCGTGTGCGGGGTGTGTGTTCAGGAACAGAGACGCATTGGCTAGAGACTAGGGGAGAAAATGAGAGGGGAGAGAGACAGAGGTTGGATCTTTGGCGGGTGGAGGGAGGCTGTGGCGGGTCGTGTGCCAATGTTTAGCAAAACACATCTGCCACGATTTCCGCGGGGAACGCCCACGCGTTGGCGCGTCACAACACGCGGGTCCCTAAAAAATCGATAAACTTTACACGTTTACCTATAAACACTCCTCTTAAACATAAGTAAAAATTACACACTGAGCCTGTTTGGAATTGTTCCGTTTTTGATTATTTTATTCTATAGTGTATTTATTATTTATTTTATTGGTTTTCACATTGTTACTGCACGTTTTACCGTAATATCTTTGCATTTGAAAGGCAATGACTGAGCTATTCCTGATGGCTACATCGGCATATGGTAGGCTATAGAAGGTCCTATAGTTTAGATATTCAGTGATCAGATTCAGAATGTACATATATGTTACATTTACACTGCAATCACAGTTTGAAATACACTATGGTTTCCAGCATAATGGGATATTCACCCCCACACACTTCCAGCGACTGTATTCACAGTTGTTTGGTAGGCTAGTACAGCTTCATATAAGGGGTGGTCATTTTCAAATTAAATATGGAGCAATTTTCAGATTCAAACATTTGCGCATTATTGGATCCTACTGTGTTTTGGACTCATTAAAGTGAAAAGTCTACATTTGTATCTGTCTCGCTATCTCTCCTTCACTGTGTAGTGAAGCATCTGCCCAGAAATGAACAGATGTAAACACCTGCGTTTGGGCGCCCACATATGTGCACATGGTGCCTTTTCAAGCTTCCCTGGGACCCAGAGCCCAGCACAATAGGGTTAGCGCTGGGATGCAGTAACCAAACACCCCCTATCCCCCTAGGACACCCTGCTCAGTTAGAGCCATTGTCACCAGTAATATCAAGTGGCCCACACCATACAATCTGTTGCACTACTGCTCATTTGAGACCATCCATATTTCAGAGAAATAGTGTATGTGCATATGTGTGCGTGCATACATACACACATATATATACTGTATATATGTGTGTGTGTGTGAATGTGTCTAAGTGTGTGTTGTGTGTGCCTGTGTGTGTGCATCGGTGGCCCATGGTTTATAATGTGGGCGTCAGGACACTACCCATGGGGACACATGGGGTAGTGCAAAGCTATTTGGGAAAGAGGGCAACCGATTATTTAGAATGCAGCGTGACCTCCGAAATGAAAATGCACATATTACATTACATCAGTCTCGCAGAAGCATGCACAGTACATTGGCACAGCATGAAGGAGTATGGTGTCAGAGAAGCTTGAGAATGTGTAGAGGTTGTATGTAAGTGGCGTCTGCATTAAAATGGACTGAGGTGCTATAGAGCTCAGAAAGACCACAGAAGTAAATGGGGCTTCCATTCAATAGAATGTCGTTTTTGGGCGGGGGGGTTAAGTGGCCTTTGGTCTCATATGGAGAGCGGGCTGAGCCGCTGGATGGCTGGCAGGTGCGATGAAAGAGAGGCTTGTCGGAGGCACCGGGGCGGAACAGAGACCAGGTTACAGCTAAAAAGCCTTGTTTTTGTTCCGTAAGATGGGCCAAAGAAAAGCCAAGCCGACAGCCCACCGGTACAGCAGTGGCTGATAATGGTGGACCATAATAGCCCCCCTCCTACACCAGCCCACCCCGCCCGCGTCCCCTATCTCTCAGCTGCCAGCGGACAGAGGATCCACACGCACCTGTTGTGTCCCCCCCCCCCCCGCCCCCCTCCTTTGTGTCCGTCCAAGGCTGGGCAGCAGTCCACCTCAGGAATGCCTGTGTCCGTCCAGCATCCCAGGGGAGAGCTTAGCGTCGACCATGCTGCTGTGGGGAGGAGCTGCTCGGCTGTGCTGGGGGGTTAGGGTACGAGGTGGGTATACCGGAGCCAGCAGGGAGCTTTAGGATGGGAAGGGGGGGGGCAGTGTCCGTCCTTCCATAGCAGACCTCTCCAGGGGCCTGTCCAGAGAGCCCTGTCCTAAATCACTGGCCCCAGGGGGAACATTTTCCTTTGTAAGGAGGTGGCCCCCACAAGCTGGGCCGCCAGCTGCCACCACAGCCCCCACCCCACCCACTCTCTCCACCTCCTACAACCCCCAGCACCTTCCCCCCCACCCCCTCCACAAACTTCCACAACACCACGACAAAGCTTTCTCTCCGGCCAGGGGCCAGGGGCCAGGGGCCACTGGAGACCATTAAAAAGGACTTGTAGGAGGCTCTGCAGGAAGAGCCACAGCAGCACAACATGTTTCTGTGCTGAGCATTAATGATGACAAACTCAGAGTGAGGTTACACTGTGTGTGTGTGACATCATCACCTAGCCAACACTGACCTGCAGGGTGACTCAAGAGAGTGGCCAGTGTGAGAGAGATCATTACTCGTGCAAGAATGTAAATTAATCACATTATACAATATTATATTATCTTAAGGTTTGCTACGAGGCATAAATAAACACTATTATTACTAAGTGTTTTTTTTAAACAAACCTTCTATTATGTTTGGGCCTGCTGTATGAAGCAATTTATATTAAAGGGATCCAGGATTAATTATTTACTATTCTTTTCTCTCACATCTCTTAATCACAGTGAAGTCCCTCAGTTGGGTAAAAGTCATTCTACTGTTGTTTTTGGGTTATGAAGCAAACAATTGGACAACGTACATCTGTGGATGCTAACACATGCTCTGCCTCCAATACACAACAAAAATGGTCTTTAATATTTCAATATAAGGTTTAACGCAGCACTATATCTAAAAGTAGTCTAACAAATACTTAAACATTTTACAATTTTGAACAATGTGATCCATATATTGCTTCACTTTAGCCCTATACATTTTATAATGATTATATTTGATATAAATCCATGCATCTCAATGGTTTACAACATCTACAGACCTACTTACTGTAAGTTACATCTTAACCTACTCATTTTTTATTTGTTCAAATGTCAATTTTGATTAGATTATTGCCCCTCCTCTTTTCTAAAGGTTGACAGCTCATTTATGAATACGCAACTATGAGGCACCATCCAAACAGATATACATGTACCAGTAAATAGAAGTATTCGGTGGGACTTTATTCTCCATGCAGTCAGCAGTAGGCGTCTTTCATTCTGCGTGACAGGGGAAGGATTTTCCCAGCCCGAGCAAAGGGAGGCGCTGTCCCATTGTGTAGCATTTAATGATCATTCTAATGATGGCTTGTCCATCTTTGATAAGAACCAGCATGCCCCCCATTAAAGGCCCGGGGCCCTGGGTTCTCATGGTCCTGCCGACTCCCCAGGGTTGGACAGCAGGAGAGGGAGTTGCCACGGCACCCGTGGCACACGCCTGTTGACCGAGCCACAAAGCAAAAGTGTGTGCCCCCCCCCCCCCCCACACACACACACACACATGCACGCACACACCCCATTGTCCTCCCTGTGGGTCCCACACAGACAAACCCAGTTACCCCCCCACGCAAAAACACACTTACACACTCCCATTCCCCATTCATGCACACGCCCATACACGCACTATGGACAATCCCCCCAGCCCACGCACGAAAAACACACACACACACACACACACACACACACACACTATTCTTTTGACTCAGTTTTATCAATCAGCTGATCTCTCTTTCTCACACATACACACCCCCACCCCATCAGCTGCCCTAAGGTGACGATCCATCATACATCCAGCGGGGGACATGGGGGCTGCTTGGATACTGTATGTTGTATGTGTGTGTGTGTGGGAGGAGTTGGTATGTCTACTTCACTAATTCATATGCAGACAGTACTTCTCCATTAGAACAGGGAAATGGGGGCCAGTGGCTTGTTGTCGGCCCTGTGTGTTGACAGTGAGGTGTGTGTGTGTGTGGGGGGTGGGGGGGTGGGGGAGGGGGCCACGGCTGCCAGGGTCAGGCCCGCGTGTCCTGGGAAAGTCGGGCTCTCCATTTAAACCTGCACATGTTGCAGCCTTCTGGAGAGGGGCCGCGTCAATGCACGCGCTGACAGATGGCCCCGGAACCAGAACTATAGAGGCCAGACCCCCCCCACCCCGCCTGCTCCTGGGGGAGATGCAGGGAGGAGAGGGCTGTGCTCTCAGCTGATCCCATCACAGAGAGAGAGAGAGAGAGAGAGAGAGGGGAGAAGGGGATAGGGAGAGGGAGAGAGAGGGAGAGAGAGGGAGGGCACAGTGAACACATTACACCATAGAGACAATGCACTGAAGGACTTAAGTGCAGATTATTCAAGGCTTTTGTGAAATACATGTAGACTATTCTATTACCTAAATCAACAAGCTGTAAAAAGGAGATCAAAATTATTGACCTGAATGATTTCTAGATTGTATTATTGTATTAATATTAATTAATTGTGATTGAGGTTTATCAGTTCTCTTCTAGAAAACCTAATGCATCAAATGTTCTGAGTTCATTTTACACATAGAACTTTCTAGAAACATTCGAAGACTTATCTCGGACAAATACAGTTTTACAGTTAGCTTGACAAGTGTATACACGGTATATGTTTATTTTTATTAGAGAAGGACTGTGGGCATGTCATTTAGGCTATGACCTCTCTTTTACCATTGTCATTGTCTTTCATTAAGTAAGAAAACCGCTCAACAAGGACGATGGCACCACCAGCTCTCTTCAATCATTATATGCATTATATTATTACATGCATCACATATAGTTCAAGATATCTCACTGCCGTGTCCTCTTGATTAGAAAGCAGGACCAACTATTCTAAGATGCACAATTATATAGGTCTACTTTTTCCCCTAGTCCTGCCTTCTGCTTCAACCACATGTCCACATTTAACTGCAAACTGAGTCAGCAATGTCCTGCATACGGCTTACAGCCACACCCGTATCGTATCATTACAGCTCTAACAGCTGACCAGTAGTTTGTCCTTGCTAGATGTGCTAAAGTATGTTTTATGTTTAACCTCTGCTACAGCTTGTGTTAAGGCAGCAGAAGGGACTTCTCTGTAGAACTTCAGAACAGTTCAAACAGCAAGGGACATGTGTGCAGATTTGGTAAAGGTGCTTTTTATTGTCACACACAAACACATGTAGTGAAATTCATCCTCTGCATTTAACCCATCCCTCAAGGGAGCAGCGGGCAGCCACTGTGCCGAGCCCGGGGACCGACTCCAGTTAGAGGCCAGTGTCACTGGTCACTGGCTGGAGAGAGTTAACCTATTTTGATAGTGGGGGAAACCGGAGCACCCGGAGGAAACCAACGTAAACTCCACACAGAAAGGCCGGACGGCCAGGGTTCGAACCAAGGACCGGCGTTGGCATGACGGCTGGCTGCACACTAGGATTAACGTTCATAAAGCCCCAACCATTTTCCAGCGGAATATTGCTTGTTCTATGAGAAGATAGTGTCCTGCTGAGTTTTCCAACAAATTCCTCATAAGTTTAATGTCCCATTTGGTCATTGAGTTACGTAGTTGGTCATTGTGCATGTCAATCAAAATACCTCACTTGTCAAGTAGACTGTGTACTGACACAGTTAGCCAGCCTGTGTCCCAGACTTTACGTTTGTAAAGGCTGGCTCAGCGAGACTATGAAGAAGATCACACTACCAGTCCTCTGGACAACCTACATGACGTTTCTTTAGTTAATAGAACAGAGAATAAACCTACAAGGTATAATTTGAGTGAAGCAAGGTGTCACAAGTCCTGCCATAACAGGTGCAACCTAGTCAGACATCAATCAAGCATGGAGTTCTGATTGGACAAAATAACTGCTGCAAGGACTTTATAACATATACCTCAATGTTAGAGAACATGCACAGGTTCACAGAATATGTATCTGAGAGCATTTAAAGCAATTAATAAATGCCTCACTCTTTACCCTATAGCTTTCACTGCCCTACTGTTTAATAATACAGGTCTGTGCTTGTCATTCACGTGCGTACACAGGATGTGTGGCCTATAGGCTATGGGGGCACCCCTGTACCACATTCTGGCCATTAAATGAAATGGCGTGACTATAGGCTCCAGTTGACTTCAAAAAACTCACTTGTTGATTCCACCGTGTTCCGCAATAACATTTAGGCCGGTGAAATCTGACCTCGCAGAGTCAGAACACGGAGGAGAGAAGGGTGTCTATAATATACAGTATAGCCAGAGGGCATAAAAGACGTCTTTATGCTCCCCTCACTCAAGAGGTGCAATGGAGCAATGGGAGAGCATGGGCCTGGAAAGGTAGGTGAAGATACATATATATATATATATATATATATAGAGAGAGAGAGAGAGAGAGAGAGATGACCTGAGGCGGTTACAATGGCATCCGCAGGTTGACAAGAGGAGGGAAGGTAAATATAGCTTTATTACCGGACCAAGGCCTAAATTAGGCAGAGTCCAGGGGTTAATACAGTCTACTGTACTGTAAGGCCTATAGGCATACACATGTATCTAGGCCTGCATTCATAGGTAGTCTAGGCTATAGCATGTGTATCTAATATCAGCCTAGCCTATGATGTGGTGGTCGTTTTTCCAGTTATTAATTTATTTGTAAACTTTCTAAGCAGAGATTTAGTGTCTTGTTATCCAAATAAAACTCGGGTGACACGGATTTAACTGGTCAAACAGAGAAGCAATTGTGCTTGCGCCGCCTGCTGGCAGTTTTCGGTATTCCAGCCCAAACTGTCAGTGACACACTTGCGATAATGAAAGACCTAAATGTACTGTAATGCTGTAAAATGCAGGCTTAAGCCTATCTAACAATGTGTTAACCACACAGTCAACACATTGTGTTGACATGCAAGCCTACATTAAATAGCAATTGACTGTTTAAAAGTAGACTATAATACGTTAAAATAGAATTAAAAAATAAAAGAAATCAACGGTCTGTTTTTTACAAGTCCGTGATCCCATGGCGAGAATCCGTTCTATGGTGGCACTACCATAGGCTTTACGGTATGGTAAGCCGTGGCTTGGGAAAATTGCAGGTGCAGAGTGAATGAGAAAATGACGTGATTAAACGACGGGAGAGAGGGAGCTAAAGGGAAATACAAAAGCCATTCCCTCACGGCAAATGCGAAACGAAACACAATTGCCAATTGCGGTGGTGCTTAAGTTAGCCTACCTAATGCGAACCATGTCATGTCCTCTATTTCTTATTGGCTGGGGTCGGAAAAGGTGGTCGGGCCTAAAATGACTCAAAGTGTAAAGGGGATGGATGTGGCCGGCGAAGACACCCACGCCAACCTCTGACGGACTTTGAGGACTAGAGGTCACTACTCCCTCTAGCGGGTGAAGGGTGGACGTGCGCAGTCAACGGCCACCCTGGGCCCTGGGGTCCTGCTGGACTGAGTGAAAGGCAAGACATTCCAATTGGTGTGACGTTTGCTGAACGTTTCTCATCGCTCAATGTCTTTAGGCCGCCTAATTGCTCATTTGATTTCAAAATAAAATATTTATATTATGCTGTTTCTCCCCCATTAAATATTTAAAATGGGTTGGCTACATTTCTGTTTCTAAAATTATATTTGGTAGCCTAATATAGCTACACCTACACTTGTTTAAAACACCTGCTTTTTATTCTAATTGTTCCCACATCAGTGACCAGTGTTTGGCAGGTTACTCCGGAATTATAATAAGTTAGCTACTATTTACCTATTACTCTCTAAAAGTAATGATATTACTATACATATTAAAAGTAATTTGTTACGTTACTAGTTACATTACTATATCACTTTCACCAACACTACCCTGCCTTGCCCTTTCTGAAAACTGACACTCTCATTTTAGAAATGATTGATTGATTTATTGGAAAAATGATGAACCTAAGTGAAAACATTGCTCTCAAACCAGATGATTGGCAGGTTGGTTAAATTAGCCTACCCTGAGTTTTCTAGGACCAGAAATGTAATTCTTGTAACAGTAAGGCAGCATTACTTGGATAAGTAATTGTAATCCTACCATTTTGAAAGTAGTTCTTAGTTACACTACTAGTTAATGGAAGGATGTTACTAGTAACTAGTTATTGCCCAACACTGTCAGTGACATTAATAATTAGGACAAAAGAGCATGGAGAGCAGATATATTACAGTATTAAAACCTTTATTGAGACATGATACAACACAGAATCAAGATTCAGAATTAATTACTGGGAAGAAAAAAGGAACGTCACCTTTCATTCCCCAATAAGCACAGAATCGTCAGTCATGTCCCTGTGTACATCGGGGCAGCACACAAATAAAAACAACATACAGGACACACGCACAAATTAATCAAAGGAAAAGAAACGACAAGAGATTTTAAAAAAGTGACAGTGAAGATCCCTTCTGTCGTACAGGTAACAGTTCTTGCATTTGTTTGATTATGTATTCGGTATAAGACAGAATATCATTGTCTATGAAGTGGGAGATGTGTAAGAAATACACAGAAAAACAAGTGGTGAGTTTTGTTTCCGTTTAAGGTCAGAAATAAACAGAAGTCTAGATCTACTGACAAAAACAAAATGTCCTTCTTAGATCAACTAATACACACCAGATCAAAAGATCTTCAAAAGGCCCTATACTTGGCTCTCCTCTTAACTTGCTAGCCATTGGCAAATGTTTTAAAGCTCCCATTCAAACAGAGTGTGTGCGTGTACGTGTGAATGGCACCCCTTTCCTTGAAGAAAGGCACCTACTCAGCTAAGTAGTATAGACACTGCTCTGAAGGGTTGCTTGTGAGACCCCCACTGGGCCCTGGGTTTTTGTTAGGGATGGCACGATCCAGATACCAGCACTTTGGGTATCAGCCGATACAGAGTTCCCAATCCGATTCCAGTTTTAAATGAAGTTTTAAGGTAATTTGCAAAGTAAATGATAGCCCATCTCTATTTTAGGACCTAGATGCATTTTAGTAACCTGCTGCTGATAGTGTGGCCTGGGTAGGTTAGACATGGCTGATGCTTGACAGTAGACCTATGAGTGTAAATTAATATAATTGGATCAGCCCCATGGATCGGTTACAACTGTCCAATTGTCACCGATACCGATCCATCTATTTAAGTCAGTATCGGACCGATTTCCAATGTCAGTATCGTATCAGTGCCATCCCTAGTTTTTGTTCCGCACTTTAAAATGTTGAGCTTCAGCCACACATTGGTCTTATACAGAAACATTATTTAAACAAAAACACACACACACACACACAGAAAATGAAAGTTATCCAATCAGAGCAAGTCTTTAAGCCCAGCCCAGCCAAATTGTTCGATTGTAATTCATCCATAAATTAATTCACTGTGCTAACTTTGGGAAAACAATGCAGAAAACGGTGGGCCCTAAATAAAATAATGAAAAATAAAATAAAGCACCGACAACACACAGCTTAAGCACCGAAAGGGGGGCGGCTCACATGCAGGTCGTCGTCAAAGACGTCGATAAGCGCACCCCGCTCAACACAAGCTGTGGTTCCCTTCCTAATTAAGGCCCCTCTAATTACGCACCACAGGGGCGTGTGCAGCCAATCAGAACAAAGACCACGCCCACCACATGTGGCGTACGTCCCCCCGCACCAGAAGCAGCATGTTCAACAGTTTGGCAGTGATACAAAGAAACAAGCAATGATGTTGGCAATTGTTAAGGCTGCCAAGTGCGTGAGCCTTTAGCGGCCATGGTCGACTGGGTGAATTGTTCGTGTTAGTCAGGGTCCGTGTCGTTGGTGAAATCAGATCCAATATTAAAACTTTATTATATAACATCAGTCACAGCCTTCAATCTGGTTCAAGTATGTTCACATGTATCTTAATACCCCTCCTCCCATTGAAAAGCAAGGGATATCATGAAACAACAAAGATGGGCAACAACAATATTACTACATCACACAATCAAAAAGGAAGCTCACAACGCACACCTGCCTCGAGCGCACGCAGTTCCAACAAGACATCGGGATCAGGTACGGCAAGCAAAGAGGACACATGGCACAGAATCCCTGCCTCTTTCCCCCTGAAACTTTTCAAACTGGTTTTCCCCAAAACGGTCACAGCAGCGGCGGGTTGAAGGGCAAAGCCAAGAGGCAGGAGAGAACACTAAGCTAAACCCTTGACCTTTTATCCACTCTTTGGCTGGATTAATGCCTCGTACAGAGCCTATCAAATTGGCATAAGCAAACACGTGTCCTGAGAAAATAAAACTGCCACAGCTTCTTGTAGAAAACCTGTGTATAGCTGGTACGCATATTCACTTGCCTTACCCAGACAATCAGACATCGGCCTATGGACGTTATTACTGTACACCTTTACCGTACTTAAAAATAAACTCAGTCGATGACATTACATACTTATGGAATACAAAGCCAACAATAACAACTAAGGGAATTCCAAATAACTGCGCTCCTTTAATATGCATCAGTAAAAACACGTGATTGCTAAAACCATGGAAATCACATGATCTTTCATTATGAATTAGCATGTTTTACGTTTCCATTTGTGCTAATGAATCATGGAAACAATTGGTTGGTCGGTTGGTTAAATTAACATTTACCAAATGTATACATTTTTCAGTTAATGTGTGAGAATATTCGCCCGATGTACAAGAACAAGATTAAAGGCAAATTGTTCAGATTCAACAAAGTCTGGAAACTAAACCTGCAGTTGTCCATCAACTACACAGTATAAAACTAGGTGGGAGCAATCAGCCTTTCGCATTTAAGGGACAGAATGAACAGCATGACTTTGTAAGTTGCGTGCGTGAAGGTCATTCTACGGCCTTGCATTCTGTCCCTTTCTAGATTTCCTTTAAGTTTAGAAGAGAGAGCGTCTTGTGATACAATCTCAGCTACGGTTTGATTTTGACGCAAGTATTGAAATTGTGCTTTAATTTGAACCACCATCAGCGTTGTACGGGCAGCTACGCCGTAGTTTATCTGTAACGTTAACCGACGGTGATGGTCTATCGCTGTCTGTTATCCAATCCAATCACCCGCAAAGTTTCTTTTTTAATTCAAGTTTATTTTCTAAACAGTTTAAAACTGACTGCTCCCCTGATGGTTCCATAAGAAACCATTTGGAGCGTCAAGTTAAAAAAAAGTCTGTAATTAAGAAATGCTGAGTAAGGACTAAACCCCTAATGGGTTGTGTGCAAACATTATGTTTCAGATGGGCTCCAAAAACAGCACCATCTTTGCACAACACCTGCCACGGCTGGTAGATGCTAATCCTCCTCATCAACCACCCTGTCCCGCATTAGCTTAAGTCTGGTTTGTTCATAAAAGAGTGGACATCTTGCCAGTCCTCGAAGACGTTGAAGTATACGCGGAGTTCAAGAGTCGCAAGCAACCCTCAAAATGTATATGGGAGATCAGATTTTACATTTTTATAATCTGATCTACCGCATATTTGGGAATAGACTGCTGAATATTTGCATACTCTTAATGTTTGCATTGCTGTAATGTGCAATTGTAACACTGCAAGACCACGTTAGTTATTTAGCACCTGGTAACATTATTGTTTAATATTCACGCCATCTGGAAAGATACTGCAAAACGTATTCTGTCTCATGGTTGTGAATTGAAGTGACACCATAAATGCTAGTATATACACACACACACACACACTTCAGAACTGCAACACTGCAAATATTTCACTTCGAATGCATCCTAACATTGTTCATTCCTTGACAGTGTGTGAATATTTTAATTCATAATTTGGGAATAAATAGATTTAGTTTGTGGTGTGGGCACATTTTGTGACTTCTACACACACAATATGCAAAACTTGCTCACCCTGACCAATCACAGTTACGAAAGGTGATGTGACCAGATACCAAGAGAAACATCCTTATTTGTACAAGTCTGCAAAAAGAAAAAGGATACATATTTTGCCTCTGCATTCATTTACAATCACCTCATGAAGTGAATGAAGGACATTAAACTAGTCAAGGGAAATAATGTAAGGGTTTCAAAACATTTAACAAATATTTATTGCTAAAGCAAAACAATATGTGAATAGGCCATGTGACAAATAGCTGCATAGAGACTACATCACGCCATCATGTTACTTTTGGGTACGGAATTACATTTACGCTAAACTGTTATAGGTACTGGCACTACCATGATTCACATTTTCCCGGGTGACTACAAACTGGGTGGCTGAAAATGATCAACGCATATTATTTGCTAGACACTGAGATCACGATTACTAATCATGGTCCCTGAGAGACCAAAGTCATGTCACTGCAATGAAACAATACTGCAGTTGATGTGTAAGAATAACTCCTCCATTTCTGAAGATAGAAATTCGAAGTACATTGTGCCAACCTGCGGACACTGTGCAAAGATCATGGCTTATTTATGCTGGATAATATTGTTATTGCCCCCCTTTGCTGCTTGTGATACTTGATTATGATATACAGTAGGCTGTCCAATAACCTTCAATACTGTCCCAAAATCACAGTGGAAAAATACATGAAATAGTATTAACGTTGACGAGAAAACTTTTTGCTGTAATTTTTTTCATATATAAAAATTATATTTCACATTCTTAACCCTAAGATGGTTGTTGCCAAATATTACGCAATAACTAGGACATTTCCTATGATTGGCCAGTAAGAACCCTACACGCAGTACCTTCAAGGTCATCTAAGGTCATCTGGCCAATGCCAGGTAATAGGGGGTTATTACCCATACAGTTAAAACTCACAAAAGTGCATAAACGACCACCAACAAAATGAGGGGAAGTTTAAAAAGAGAAACAAATACTATTTTGCCTGAAGCCGTACTTCCTGTGTGGCTCTCACCGTCCTCAATGGCGTCCATTTTGCACGTGGGTATAAACCAACTGCTATAATATAGAAACAAACCATACAATTCAAGTCATTCTTCTTTTCTTACAAAGCCCGCTGTGCGCATCAGAATGGGGAAGGAGAACTTCAATCATCCTCAGGCCCCTTATCCTGGATTTCAACGCCTTGGAAAAAGAAAAAACCTCTCATTTCATGAGTACAGTACTTCAAAACTAAAATAAAAAAGTTTCAGCGTGAAGAATTAAAAGACTAAAATCGTCAGATGATTTACAGGATTGCATTATAGTCACAGGGACGGTATTCCTGCCTGTCCTTTAAAAGGACACCTCTCCAAGTGAACAAGTTTAATGGCTGACATTTGCATGAAATGCAATGCCCCCGACTGAGATTAAAAAAAATAAAAAGCCATACACAACCAGCTGGTGATGCCAATCATTTAGAGAGGTTTCAGGGTGCAGCCTAACCAAGAAACCAGTAGGGACAGCGTAACATCCAGTTAATGCAGACGGGGAGAGGAGAGAAGTTGGCTAAAGGAACAACTGCGTGAATAAGATCTGAACAGATTAACAGAGGGGAGAAATAAAGGTCTGTGTGGATCCATGTCATTTGGGACAGCATATGTTCTTTCAGAACCGTATCGTCTGAGCTTAGTTGTGGTGTGTGTGTGTGTGTGTGCGTGTGTGTGTGTGTGTGGGGGGGCGTGCATAATTGTCTGTGCAATTGTGAATGATTTTAACAAGTGATGTCCTTGTTAGCATGTGTCCTGTGTGTGTGTGCTCTTGTTTGTGCGTACGCTTTTGTATTTCTTTCAATGTATACCCTTTGTGTGTGTGTGTGTGTGAGCTGCTGATCAGAACCAGTGCGTGCTGCAGTAATGGACCAATCAGATCTTGGTGTGAGGACCCTCCCCCCCCCATCCTAGGGCAGCTGGTGCGGGGCCTCCAGCATCTCCATCAGGAAGGTGTCGATGGGCGTGTCACCAATCAGCTTGAAGAAGAACAGGTGCTCCAAGCACTTCAGACCAATGGAACGCAGCGCTGGGAGGCGGAGGAGGAGCTTAGCAAACCTGAGGGGGGGGGGCAGGGGTGACAGAAAGTAATGAAGTATGTAAGATTGTTTTAGACTGTATATGCAAGTGTATGTGTGTGTGTGTGTGTCCAGGTGTGTGTGTGTCCAGGTGTTTCCAGGTGTGTGTGTGTGTGTCCAGGTGTGTCCATGTGTTTCCAGGTGTGTGTGTGTCCAGGTGTGCGTGTCCAGGTGTGTGTGTGTCCAGGTGTGTCCAGGTTAGGGGTGCACAATATATCGATTCAGTATCGTTATCGCAATATCACGTTGCGCAATATCATATCGAAGATGTTG
>JAODUH010073906.1:0-16085 GCA_027564835.1 Typhlichthys subterraneus
ATCCTAGCCTTTGCTTTGTGTTTTCAGTGTGTGGTGGGCAGAGCTTCTGAAGGAAGCAAGAGGTTATTTTGTTTTGACAAGCTTTCTCTAGAATAATTTATATACCTTTAATTTACCTAGGCTATTGAATGGGTCACCAAAACAATTGCACTCCCAAATGTTTGGAGCAGGAGCCGTCACTGACATTTATTGTAATTAGTTAGAAATGCCATAGACATCTATCCATCAGTGAGTGAACTGTTCTGAGAAATATCTGCTCTGGTTGATAGCCCTATACATTTAGATGTTTGATAATGTCTGAGAGAGAGAGAGAGTGAGAGAGTGAGAGTGTGTGTTCCTGGAAGTTAGCCGCAAATAAAGTATATTGTAAATGTAAATCGATGCATCTATTGAATACTAATTACCAAAAATTGGAGTTGCGTATCTGTATTTATCAGTTCAAATTACCCACCAGGCACTTTCTGGAACAGTTTGGCATCTGAACAAACCGTGTGACCGTTGAAAATGTCAAACTTCTGTTGGCACGACTCTCTCTCCTACATGGCTCTGGGTGAATCTGTCTTGCCTGCTATTTAAATGAATGAAAGCACACACAGCCACAACAAGTGTGTCAATGGCCGTTGTCAAATGAGTATGAGACGTTTTAGTTTTCTTGGGTTACTGTTGTTGTTTATTATTATTATTAAGACTTGTCCAACCCTGCTCACTGCCCGGCAGGCTGGAGGTGGAGAAGGCCCAGACGGCAGCCACGGCCCGGGCCGCGGCCCAGTCACAGGTGAAGGACGAGGTGTCCAGGATCCTGTCCGCAGAGCGCTCCGTGTCCCAGCAGTCCCTGCAGCAGGCCGTCGCCAAGGAGAGGGTGAGCGCGGAGGACGAGCGGCGGCGCGCCCAGCTGTTGGTGAGTGCCCGCTGATGGGGATGGGATGGGCGGGGGGGAACACAACACATACTGTAGGGTCCTGCCCTGCCCTATCTGCGCGTCGTAGAGCAGCACATCCATGCACTGTGGAGGCACAGCACTGTGTGTACAACGAGGTCTCGGCACCTTCCATATACTGCTGCGCCACACGCCTACACACACACACGCACGCATACGCAACCTATTTGGAGCAATTGACAGCTTCTGACTGGCACAGTGACAAATGTCACGGGGTGCAAATGTGCGAGCATAGCCGTGAGCAGTAATCCATAGACCCGTCAGGCTGTTTGATACCCCACCGCCTCCCCCTCCCAATACACACACACATGCCCTTTGACCCCCAGTCTGGTATCAGCCAGCTCCAACGTTGACTCTCGGACCTCTGGAATGAGCTGTCAGTACAACAGCGACACACTGAACAGAGGTTTCTAGGGGTCTGGGCTGCGCACACACACACACAGACTGCTTAAGCTGTTGTTGTTTGCACTATTTCTTCAGCTTTGCCTACAAACCTACAAGAGCATTTCAGTTTGTAACGAAAACCATAAATAAGTCATTTTTGCTGCGTTCAAGGCACTACCGTGAGCTTTGTGTCGGCATGCGTACCTTTTTGCGCACTTTTCTTGGCCAGTTTCAGAAAGCGAGGCTCGTTTGGGAAGCCTGCGACTTTATTTTCGGGCAAATTGCCCTTGTAAACATTGTGAGACAAGCATTCCTCTCCGTGTGCAAACAGGCTGCGTATTATTTTCAAGGAAAAAAAGCATTTTCCCTGGAGTGCGGCCGCTGTTTACAAACCTCAGCTATTGATTATATAGCTCATTTCACACGCTCATCGCTGTAATAGAAAAATGAATCTTTTTTTTTTTTTTTGGGGTGGGGGAACGGGGGACCAGTGTGACATGATTCCATGCCGCAGGACAAGTATATCAGGGATCTGTGGCTCGGAACGGGGTCCAAATCAAAGTGAGTGTTGTGGGGAGGGTGAGTGGAAGACGATATGTTCTTTCCTTCAACTTGTGTGTCCAAAGCTGTTTCAGGCTCAAGTTTGAAGTGCAATCTAAGTTCTGTCCTGACGTACGACTGAGATGGAGGGAGGGCGCGAGGAAGGATGGAGGTGGATTTTAACAATGTAACACACACCAAAACTATCACGAAATAAAGTACAATATTAGATGGTTAGAACATTGGAGTTGGGACTTTGCTAATAATAAAACTAATGACGTTCATACAAAAAGTATCTGTTTATTGCTTTTTACCACCTTACCGGGAGTCGTTGACTAAGATGGTTGAGGAATGCTGGGTGAGAACATGGCCATGCTTGTAGATTCAAATAGTATACTATACTTACTGTAGCTATTCAACTCCAGTCCTGGAGGGCCACAACCTGCATGTTTTACATCTCTCCCTGCCTTATTCAAGGTTGTTAGAAGCCTGGTAACACCTGTTAATTTGAATCAGGTGTGCTGGAGCAGGGAAATATCTAAAACATGCAGGGTGAGGCCCTCCAGGCCCGGAGTTGAATAGCCCTGCTTTAGATAGTCAACTGAACCCCTATCCTTACACACATAGATGTATGCATTGTTTGCTTCTCTCAGCTCACACCAATTGTGTTCCCCTCCTCTCCAACAGTAGTTCCCCCTTGTGTTCTTTTCTGGTGCGTGCACCTACAGCTGAAACAAGTCATTGTCGGGACGGGACGGGGCTCTCTCACTGCCATATATGATGAGGAGTGTGTGTCTCAGAGTGTGCATGTGTGAAAATGTCCTCTGTTTGAGCATTCTTTTGGAGTGCCTGAGTTTGAATAGGAACCGAAGTGTTATCAGCGTAGGCGCGCTGCTTGTGTAATTGTGGAGTCTGTGGGGCGCTCTTATACGGCCACGCTTCTTTTCAGCAGGAAATGGGCTTTTCCTTTTTTAAGGGAGTACCGTAGTCCATCGTCACTTGTCGGTGTTCAGTCAGTAATGTTGTGCCACAGCCACGGTTGAATGGGGCTTTCCTCCAGATGTGTTCAGTGTTAAATACAAATGTTTGACGATTTACATACACTCCCTATGATTTTTCTGCCCTCTTATGTACAGAAGCCACACGACTGTAGCTTCTGAATGATCACCCTCATCAAGAATGTGCAACTCGAATATAGCATTACGGGCTAATTAGCCTTACGTCGTAGTAAATCCCGCACATGCCGGTAATTGGCAAGTGAAATTGTTTTGTATTCCTGACCACGAGTCGACAAGCAAGTAAAGAACAAGCAGAAAATGATGCTGAGCTTTGCTCTGCTAAGCGTGCAATCTGTTGGCTGATGGAGCTTTCACAGGTGATTTGTCCTGTTATTTTGTTCTACCGCTAGACCTAATGATACCCGTGTTCGCATATACTCCCCTCCTACCATTGATCAGCACTCAGGATTAAATAGACTTCTCTGTTTTCAGTCCCGAGTTATTGCTTCACACCGTTTGTCCAGGTTGCAGTATTCGGCTTGTGCCGTTGTCCGAACATTAGTAAAGCCACTGGTTTTTAATACGTTTGAGCCCCCCACACCCCACAATATATTCCTCATGTCTTGTTGCCCAGCATGAATGCACAAGCCATCGACCACTGCCTTTTTAACAGCAGCATAAAAACAGTGTGCACAGATGTTTTTGCAATATTGACCATGTCAAATGAGAAATCAGTCAGTTCTGCTGAGAACACTGACCGTAATGCGTCTCACACCTTGCTGCCCGCGGCTTTCGCCAGCACACACTGAGGCCGGTCCATTGCAGCACTCTGCGTTGTCGCAATGCCCGGCAGCGTTATCGATCGCCGCTCTCATCTCGATGCAGGTCACAGTGGGCTGCAGGGCCCTGTACATTGCCTCCTGTGTCACACACAATGGGACACGGCCAGCACTAATGCGTCCCAGTACCCTACATGCAAGTGACGCGTTTGACGCCGCCATTTCTCCTATCCTTCTTGATTAGGTTTTTTTTTTAAAGTCAAACAGGCATAGTAGGAGCTGAACTATCTGTCTCCTCTGGCCAGTGACCCTCCTCCAAAAGAGATCGTTAGCCATTTTTTTGAGATTACTAATAATTGTGTGTGCACTTTGGTCCCAGGTGACCCATACTACCGTTATATTACATATGTGTTATATGACCTGTTTGGGTGATGACATGACTGCTCACAGTCATTCTTTATCACGGTTTCTACATGTGTAATTGATGGAGTAATCTGGTGTGGGCCAGACCTTATTGGTGGGGTTTTATGGTCAACGCTGCCTCATCATGGAACTACTTAATGGACTAATTACACAGTAAATCCTTTATTAGATAACTGGCCACTTAGCGTCCAGTGCTTAATTATGCAACAACGTAAATTAGCAATGCATGGAAAATGCTGAAGAGCGCATTCAGACATGAATTACACAAGGAGATTACTAGTCATAAACAAGTGCTCAGTCACATTTCAGTGTGTGTCACAGAACGTTATTGTCATTAATTTAGCTCTTTTTGGTGTAGAGGAACTGGACAAGCGGCCAGTTGCTCAGCTACCACATCATTTCACCCCAGACACAAGATCCTCCAACCCCAGGGCAGACATTTCAATCAAACCCAGTCTCATCCATCGTTTTCTGCTGAAACCAGTGGGCGTGGGCTACATACATCTCCAGGTCTGTGCGACACGACTTCTCCGCCTCCAGAACGTGATTGAGCTCCTTCACCTTGGAGGCCTCCAGCTCCTTCACCCTGTCCTCGTCCGTGGTGAGGCTGGCCTTCAAGCGCTGCGATCTCCGGCATGGTTCTTCCATCTGGCAGTTTGGTCTGTGCGATACACCGAAATCCCATTCTGTGACATCCTCAATCTTCTGACAATGACATTTGGTTTACCAGTTTATAGGCAGAGGGCAGGGATACCCAGGTGTACAGTGACTCCACTGTATCTTTTAAGGGAGATTGTTTTTAAAGTAGCAACATCTCTCACACTTTCTCACACGTTTCTGATCTGTTTCTGCGCTGTTACTCTTCTCACACCCAACAGTGTTTAAGCAGGTGTAAAAGGACTGTTGTGCATGAGGCTATGGGCTCGATCAATGCATTCATAGCTACAGCCCCCAGAGATCACTAAACATTGTGTCTTATTATAGGTGAGTTCCTTCATCTTATGGCTGTTTTTATTGTCTGTGGGAGAAATGTTTTATTTATTTTATGGAGACAAGGTCCATTTTTTAAATACTGCATGTTTGACTGATGTGTTTTTTCAAAGCCAGAGCCTTTGATAGTTTCACGTTATCAACCACGTGTTGTACAACAGCCTTGTGCTCCCAGTCAGTCGCACAAAACAGAAATACACTGTCCACAAAATTGTGCGCGCACACACAACGGCCAAACTAGAATTCACCTGACGCCAACATGATTTTCTGCAGATTGTCACTTTTCCCTCCACAGCACAGGCTAATCCAGCATGCAATAACTATTTGCTTGCATTGCTACCCCCAACACCCACCACCACCTTCCCCCCTTCTTTTCCTCTGCGCGCACACACACACACACACACACACACACACACACACACACCGTACAAGTCCGTCCTCAAAGCTCCTGGTGGAAATGAGTAGCTGCTCTGTCCTAAAAGTATGTTGCATTTGTCGCTCGGTTGCCTTCAAAATGACTTGAGTCAAATCTTAATTTTATTATACTTTTTCTTTTTTTTTTCTTTGTCTGCGTCCATCCAGCTCAGCTCTTCCTCACCACGCGGGACACTGCTCAGCGACTTTTGAAAATGTGCCGTCTCCAGGAAATACCCTGCTTCTTTCGGTATATCTTGTGTACTTCAAATACACGCTGTAGCATTTTAGATACAGCGGACTGGGCTCTGCTGATAATACGGGCCAACAATTTAATTTCCCAGGTATTAAAGGCCACTTGCTGGGTTTTGAATTGGTGCTGGTTGGTGGTATTTGAAATAAATAAATAAACTGTCCATTTTCCTCTCTCCTTTTTTTTTTTTTTTCTGCCAGAGACTTGGGGACAGATTGGAGAAATGTGTTTTTTAGTTTTAAATGAGATAAAGAGAGCTAGATGTTGATGATTTTTAAATGCAACTTCAAATTTGCTGATTCACCTGGGGAAGATTGCCAGTTCAGTCCTCGGGTGAGTTATATAAAGAAATCGTTTGAAATCATAGAAACAGTTTGGAGTTAAATTATTACACTAAAATTATTTCCTCTAATATCTTTTTTTGTAAAAGATAAGTCATGGATTTGTTTCAAACCTATAGTTCCCTACATTATCAGCAAGCTCCATGCACAAATCTATTATATACAGATATAACTCCACCAGTGGGACATAATCTTGTGTAAAAAATACAGTGCCATCGTCCCTTATAACCTGAAATCGGTTTCTATCTGCAGTAGCTGCATTGCACTGTGGCCACACATAGGGATTCTGTATACTTCTTTGTTGCATGAATAACTGTAGCTCTCGTGAGAAAAGCGGTGGTATGTGCATGTATTTATATAAACGTGCTGTATGAAATGCTGTCAGTTTGTCATGCAGTTGAAGGACATGGTGTGTGTTTGTGTGTGTGTGTGTGCGCGCACGCCTCCTCCAATCACTTCTAATGTCTCTCCCCCCCACAATCGCATCTGCCTGCGTCCAACAGTACCGCCCAACAGTACCGCTCACAACCCCTGCCCAGGCCGCGGTGCCCACGCACGCCACGCCAGTGTTTTGGGTGAGATGTCGGGTCAGCCTCTAATTGGCTGGGCCTGTAGCTGGCACGCAGCGCCAGGGTCTCCGTAGGCGTGCTAATTGGCACTGTGGGCTGCCAGCGCCGGGCCAGCATATAATGGTGCTCCCATTGATGGATGGATGCAGGTGTCAGGAAAGCTGCCTTCCGACAGAGAGCATGTAAAATCAATGTACTGTCTCAAAGGCTGTGCGTGTGCGCGCGCGCTCACTGCTAGTCCTCTAGAAGCTTCACAAGACACAAGAAGAAGTAGTGAGGTCAGGTGAGTGATTGATATGTAGAAATACCTATTGGTTTTCAGCCATCTGTTTGTTTACTGTAGCTTTCCTAAAGGTCATGTATAAGAGATTTGAAGTTTTCTATGTAGTTCTATGCAGATAATGGCATCACACTCTATCTGTTTTGTAATCCCAGCTCCTCTGTTAGCTGGTAGTCTACAGGCGCGTGTGTGTGTGTGTGTGTGTGCGCGCGTGCATGTGTGATTGAGCATTTGTTTTGGTCTGATATGCTGGTGCTGAGTGTGACAT
The DNA here is from genome assembly GCA_027564835.1 of Typhlichthys subterraneus. NCBI lineage: Eukaryota > Metazoa > Chordata > Actinopteri > Percopsiformes > Amblyopsidae > Typhlichthys > Typhlichthys subterraneus. Next base: position 7,177 of record JAODUH010073906.1, read on the forward strand.
CTAGTGGCAGAAAATGGCATAAGGTCACTTTAATGCATGTTTAAATCCCTGCTGTTGCTGAGGCTTAATTGGCAGAGATGAAGACACAAAGGTTGCTGACATAAGCGTTTGTGTGGTATTATAGGCAGCTGGTAGCTGTATTATAAACCCATTTTCTCTCTCCTTCTGTCTGAGATAGGACAGTAGCATTAATAAGGTTCATCGGAAGTCTGCGTGGTGCTGCTGGAAGAGAAGTAATGTAATAGATGAATGGAAACACAAGGACAGAGTAAAGAAAAGAGGGGCACCAAGGATGATGAGGGAACGGAGTCGACCGTGAATTGATCGAGATGCAGTTGAAAGAAAAACAATATCTATTCACACATCTTGACAAAAGGCGATACCAGTTGCTGCTAAGGAAACAAAGTCAAGCATCAGCATAACCCCCGTTGTGGCGACAAACACTAGTTTTCACATTAACATCTTTGTTTGTTTGAAACGAATAGACATGCCGCATATGCGTTCCACTCCAATGAGAAGCAGGACAAACTGCATTCAAATGTGTGTGGCAGCGGTAATAAGCAGCTGTCGGCGTGGTCAGAGGGGTTGGAGGTGACCTTGACGATACTCAGGGGGTGGTGGGGGTGGTCTTGATGGACAGGAGCCAAAGGCGAGTGAAGACCACCTTCCTGCCTCATCAGGACACAGAGGACCCCCCCCCCCTCCTCCCCGCATGCTGCTAGAGGGGATGAATATGCATGAGCACGCAGTCCAGGCTGGGCATGTGGAGGTGGAGCAGTATGAGGTCTCTCTCCCTCTCTCTCCCTTTGCCTTTCCACATCTTCTCCTCAATACTGCAGGGTCTCTCTCTCTCTCCCCCCCCGCCCCTCCAGGGATCACAGCCGTCCGAAGGCGATCGCCCGCTGCGTCCTCTGCAGTCAAGTGGAGGAATCTCCTTCCTTTACTGACTGTGTGAATGTTAGCGTTCGTTCAGTGTTTATTTCCATCTTCCACCCTTGCTGTAAACACCCCCCCCCCCGTACGTTCTTATTGGGGGGAACCCAGTAATCGCCCCCTGTAGACAGAACTGTGTTCAACATGCATGCATTGCATTCCTGTGGGCATAGGGCACAATTAGCCTATTTAAGACGTACTCAGTGTTCGATATGATCAAAATGTCATATCCCGATATAGATTATTTTATATCCCAATAACGATACATATCACGATATAGCACATTCTGTAAATGAATCCAATTATTTTCTTTAAAATAACTCGTCTGAAAGATTGGATATTCTAGGAGCTTGCCAGACATAGATTTTGTTAGGCTATATGTCCTGAATCTAATGTCCATGTGTTTTGCCCGGTAGCTAGCTAGCACGTTTTGTTTTCTTTGCAGCAGTAGCATCGGCGATGCACCACGCAAAATACTTCATACAACTTTTGGCTGGCAGGTTAAACATAATCGATCACAAGACTCTGCTACAGACACCGCTACGCTGTGCTCTCTCCTCCACACACACACACAGAGCTCAGCGAGGGAAAGATAGACAGCAGTGAAGAGATGGAGAGCTGATGAAAACTACACGCATTACTGGAAGTGCAATAAAAGCCCCTCCGTTAAAAATCTAACGAGTAATCCGCGCAAAATACAGACTCCAAATGACGAAAATGATTGGAGTAAAGAGTCTGATTTTCCCAACGATATAAACAATGAAGCATAATTTAATATGGTAGATGTTTTTCTATCATCATACAATATATATAACCTTATCGCACAGCCCTAGTCTAATGTATTTTTAACTGATGAGTTAAATATTCACCCTCCCGTACAGTTGGCATAAATGAGGAGACTAGTGTGACGGCCCTGTCTTGTTTCAGTAGGCCTCTGGTCCTGATTGGCTGGGTAGGCCCTAATCAGGCAAATTAAGTGCACCTGGGCATATCAACTATATAGGTGTGTGCAGCACGCTGTCTGTGTGACTCTCCTGGCACCACACATGCTGTTGTTGGTTTGTTTCTTAGTTTGGTTAGCGTGCAGCACGCACCACATATATTCAGTACATACACCTACAGCCATTCACACCTCATTCTATGTTATTCTGTTAGTTAAGTGTTTAGTTTGTTTGGGTTTACGGCCCATGAGCCAGGCCGTAACACTAGCCATAGAGACAAAACCTTTTTTTAGTTTTTTTTTTACCAGGCTGTAAATGTTTATTTTTGCTGTAAATTCTGACATTTTAACATTGTAGTCTATGAGGATTGACTCCCTTGTGCAGCCAGTCTCAAGTGGCCATTTGAGGAACTGCAGGGTTTGTCACCTCCGTGTCATCACTGGAGGTTCCAGCTTGGTGCGTGTGTGCGCACGCACGCTCGCGATCATTTCTTCTCATGCACTCTTTATTATGTGTAACTGTGTGCATCACTGCTGCTGGTTTTACTATGTTGCTCTTCTGTCTGATGGTTTCTCCACTATTTGCTTCCCATTGTTGTCCAGTAGTGGCCATACTCCTCCCATGTTGGCTGAAACTCCTCCATCCATGCCCCCTCCCCCACCCCCCTACACACACACACACACACACACACACACACAAACATCTCAGTAATGAACCCTCCTCCGTTCTCAGCCCTCCCCCCTCGCCCAGCCAGTGTTTTGGACATGACAGATGATCGGGGGGTGGGGGGGGGGGCCTGCAGAGGTTTGCTCTCGAGGGCTCCAGATAAAGTCAACTTCAACCCCGGGATGATCAATCAGGGGTTTACACCGCGGGCCCCTGATCAGCCAATTATTCAATAGTCAAGTCGGCAGATGTTGTCGTCGTCGGCGTCGTCGCTGAGGAGAGCTGGCTGAGGAGAGGTTGCACGTTGTGGACAAAGCCCAAGGGGCTGCAAGGGTCCAGCAGGAAGGCAAACGGACGGTTGGGTTTATGTGTTTTTGTAAACATGCTAAATATTTACAAACTTGTTTGTATCGTGACCAAACATAGAATAACTGAGATAAACTGACACATATCTTTAAAAATCCCCCAACAATCCCGTAGCTTGTCGATGGGTTTCTACCCCCAATTTTTACCTGTTGACAAGGAGCGCACATTCTGTCTGCCCAGTGTGTGTAAGTCATGATGCCGGTGTGGGTTATAGCCTATGATTTAGAGTTTGTTTGTGTGGGCCGGTGGTATTGATCTTCCACCATGTGTCAGGTACCATACAGTACATGTTAATACAAGTCTGGCTCCCACCATCATTAAGGCCAGCTGGTTCAGACAATGACCTCTGTTGCCCTCTGCTACCTCTCAATGAGCTGCAGGCTTCACACGGATACTTCATATGAATGTGCACTCAAACAAAGACTGGCTTAACACACACACACACAAAACCCACTCTGCTTGCCCTCTGGTCCTTGTCCCGGCCAGGTCAGCCCTATGAACTCTTTGGGTCGTCCTATCATTACTCACTGCCCTATGAGATCCCAAGAGCCTTCAGCCTATAGTGGAAGGTCCAAGATGAAATGCAATGCCACATCCAGTGTCAGTAATGGTATAAGAGCCATGTAAGAGTCTTCCAGTAAAGTTGCAGGGACAGTTTGTGTGTGAGACCTATACTCTAGGTCTGAGTATATTTTAGTGGTGTGTTCCTGCCCGTCAGTGCAATTAGTCAAGGTTAAGTCCATTAACAGACCCCGGTATATCCGAGTACATTACCTCGTCCATATCCCCAGCCCCCTTCCATGGAGAGTAATGGCCAGTGATGAACCTAACGGTTATAGCCCCCCCTTTCCCACATGATGCTAATTAACCGGCCAGAAATGAATGGTTTCCAATGACGTTTTCACCGCTACGGTTAAGAGGACGATGGTTTTATGAGTAATTTGCGGGGTGTAATTCTGCTGCAGTGTTCAGCAGGATCATTTAGCCATCCATCAACCTGGACGTAATCTGCAAATGATGGCTTTTAAAGATAGCGGTGGTGGTATAATCCAATGGGTTTAGAGACTAGCAGGGGAGAGTAGCTATAGAGACCAGTTTAAGGTTGAGAACTAGAGTAACTCACTTATTTATTTGTGTGTGTGTGCGTTTGTTATCCAATCAGAAAATGTTATGCACCACCCAGGCTGTTTCTCTGACAGCTGTCTGGGGTGGGGGGAGAGGAAAGGGGGTCAGCCTCCCAACAAACTTTCCATCCATATTCCATTTACACATTGACCCCCCCCTCCCCCCCTGTTCCTGCTCTCCCGTGTCCTCTCTTTCAATCTCCCGCCTCCCACTCGTCCACCTACACCACCGGCGCGCCAATTAACACCAGAGCGAGCGCCGCACCGGCCCCACCTTTGACCCCTCTCCGCGCGCGGCTTCCCGATCCCTGCCGGTTCAGGGGCAGGCAACGGACCGCAGGGTCCTGCCCATCACGTGAGTCCCCGCGTCGCGCCGCTCCTTGATGGATCGCTCCCCGGCCGGCCATTTTGACCCTGGGAGGGTAGTCGTGGTCGACGGGGGGGCGACAGGGGCCATCCGTGAGTGAGCATTGATTACGATGCCCCCGCCATGGTGGGGAAGTGGGGGGGGAGAGAGAGCGGTTATGGATGAGGCGCTGTTGGCTAATGGATCCAGATTTTATTTGTGCTCCATCGACCGCACCTTGTCACGGGATTGTTTTTGTTGTTTTTTTCCCTCCGGTGTGATTCGTATGAATTAAGCCGCCGTGTGCTCTAACAGTGTGCCATCGCACACAACGTTCCGATAAGCAGGTCCCTCAGTAGTAATGGTGTCGAAGGGAAAATGTATTCTGTCTTAGCGGAGGACGCTATTGGACAGGAGTGGCCGTACAGGGGTAGCATCAACAAACCCAACCTTGTTGTGATGTCTCTCTTTTTCAAAGTGTATCTTTTTGAAGAGAGGCTGAAAACAAACCACCGCTGCTACCGTGATGCGATAATGTGTTTAGCATCTCGTGCACGCGCGTGGACATTTGCACACGCACGCAACCAACTGCTGTAGCTGCCTAAGTGTGTCAGGCTGGCGTTATTACCTTCTCTTTGAAACACGAGGGGGGGGGGCAAAGCGTCTCAGAACTCTGACAATAAAAGAAGCGTGTAAGAAAGAAAGTGGAGCCATGGGGAGCCCAAACAATAAGCAAAATAAAGTGTGTGTGTGAGTGAGTCCTGACGCACCACAAAATCTAGTTGTTTTAGACCCTCCTCCCACCCCCCTCCCCCTCTTCTGCTCCTTCCCTTTCCCATCCAGGCTGGATCTGTGACTAAATATGCAGCAGTTGTCTAATTAAAAAACATGGCTGCCCTTCATTATTCAGTGGCTGGCTAATTGATATTCGCAGAAGCGTACACCTCGCCTAAACGATTTTGGTTGAGTGTGGCCGGTGGGGTCTCACTCAGAGCTCACCCACAGCCATTTTTATACTGTACAGCGGGCGAGTTTAAGGTTTTTGTTGGGTTGCGTTCCCTCGGGTAATGATGTTGCGTTGACGCTCCAGTTATAATTGAGACACTTCTTCGCTCCGATTATAATTGACACTTTTTTTTTTTTTTTTTTTTTTTTTTAAATCAATACATTGTCTTTGTCTGCGGTTGCAGTGCAGGGATACAAAAGAAGAGAAATGACATGTGTAATTATTAGTCCAGAACATCTAGGAAGGATGCATTGTTGTGCAAACAAACATACTACTAGTAATAATAATGACAAACTTTTAAATGTACACATGTATTTGTGTGACGCTCAGAAAGGCATACATCATGTTGAGCGCCGGCCACAACGTTGACCTTCACCTGAAATCTAAACGGCCGGTGAAGTGGGCCGTTTGGGGCCGCCGTAGAATCCTCTGTGTCCCCCCCGTGTTCCCTCCATCCTTTTCAAAGTGGAAACAGAGCCACACGGGCCACATGTCCTGTCCCGGAGCCCTCCAGCCCCCCCACCCCGCCACATGATGAATCACCCTGTATTGTCCCGCTCCTCTCTGCACTCTCAAGTTCACTTCCATTTTGTTGTCCAGTTCACTCCGCCACCCCCGTTTCCTCCCCCCTTTCCCCAACCACCCAGCCTCCCCCCACCAACCCGTCCCCCCCCCACGCACAGTCAAAACCGCCTCTTCATTAGGGGGAACAAAAAGTGTGGGCGCTGGTGAAGTCTGCCCCATTGTTTGCCCTTTAGTTTGATTAGATTATCTGCACAGCCCGCTCAATGGGGGTTAATCAGCCGGAAGTAATCTTGTGTGGGCAGTGGGTGTGTCTGCAGTAGAAGCATGGGCAACCTGCTCCCATGGAAAGTCAATATATTCACGTCTGTATGTACACCGAACTATGTACACACACACATGCACGCATACTGGTGAAAAGGAATGAAAATCCCTAGGCACACATTTCTGTCACAAGCTCCCCTCTTTAAAAAGACCCCTTCAGTCTCGCCTTCAACACACATTTATCTCTCCGCTCGCTCTCTGCGTACAGCTGCTCTGGCTGATGCGCGTGCGTGCGTGCGCGCGCATGTGTGTGCGTTTCTGAGACGTGTTTGCATTTCGTCGTCTTGCTGTGGAGCTGTATCCTCTTCTGGCCAGCTATAGGCGAAACATTAAGGGTGGACATGCCCGTGACAAAACACTACCACCTCCATGTATCTCCAGCTGCCCTCCCTCCATCTCTGCGCTCCCCTGCCTACATTGAACTGTTGGGTGGCAGACACTTACTTGGCAGTCTGTGCCAGTTTGCTGCATCCTCTGCCACATCAGCGTTGATGATCTGAGTCTTGGCTAATCCGTCGCCCCTCCCGCCTGATAGCAGGCTTACAGTCAATAACGCGCCTTAAAAGTCGACGGCTGCTTCTGCACGCTAAGTAGCCCCTTGATTTTATAGCTTTCCCACCTCCATGCGGCTCCTCAACAGGAGCTGGAGGGAGAGCCTACGCAATGGCAGGTTTGACAACAGTTCATTATCACTGTATTGCCGTAGCTGCAGCGCTTTAAAGCGGCGCGCGTTCACGCCGTTGACATGCCGTGCGTTCAACCGCTAACCCCGGCAGTCCCATTTGATCCCGTTTCATCACCACACATGACTGGCCAAGCCCACACACAATGGCTGCGGGGATAGCGGTGACTACCGAATAAGCTACCAGCGCACGTCCCGTCAAAGCTGCTATAAGCTATATAGCAAAGCTCACCAATACGGACATGTAGAAAAATAGCGTATTCAAAATGTGTTTGGCAGATTAACCTGTGCAGTGTAACTATAACAGCTATGGAGGGGATGTGATCCTCATGAAGTTTTCACTTATATCATAGCCTCCTTCACTTTGTAGCCCGGTGTGTGCTCTAGTGATTACAGTGACAACTGTGAGGCTGTCCGCATGGTCGCTTTTCAGAAGAGCATGCTGCTCCATATAGAATCAATATGGTGCCGTGCGCGTGTGTGTTTGTGGGTGTGTGTGTGTGTACATTTGCATATTCATCAAATTCATACCTGGAGACCTGTGTGTGTGTGTGTGTGTGTGTGTGTGTCCGCGCACACACACAGGTTAGAGGCTAAGCGTGACCACTGGAGCGTGGCCAGCGTGGCTAAAGTCACACAAGGCCCCTGCATACTAAACTCCTCCAAATGTCATTTTCAAGAAGTCCATGGATGATTAATCTCCTCCTTGTATGCTTATCCCCTCTTATTCTCTCTTTCTCTCTTTCTCTCTCTCTCAATGCTTCCTTTACTCAGGAGATTATCTGCAAGGTAAAAATTGTTCATTTGTAATATCTGAATTCAAATGTTCACTTCATTTGTTTGATGTTTTTCTTTTATTTTTTTTGCTATTTGGTGTTCCAACTGCTCTCTATATTTACAGGGCCCTCTGTCTTTAAACAGTAGACGCTTTTCTCAAATGTTAGCAACATGTTTGGATAGGTTTTGATGCGTTTCCATTAACACTTCTATCTATACACGAAGATGTATAGATAGAATAGTCGTGAGTCATGTAGTTCCTGCTACTGTAGATGTGGTGTGCCAATTCAACAAAGCCTTGAATGCCACACAGGCTATGTAGTGTTACTTATTTCTCTGACCACCTTTTAATGTAAATGTTGTCACGTGGATGGATGTGATATTAGAACAAATGCATCCACATGCGTACGCTAACCTTGTGAACTAATGAAATCTGAATGCAGCCTTAATATTACACTGTTTGCACCGGTTTGTATGTCAAATCCAGACTGTAAATCACTTGCCGTGCTCAGGTCAATATGAATTAGTCAGTGGAAAAAAGTGAATTTTTCTGTTGAGTTGGAGTGGGACGATGAAGTACGTGCACACGTCCCAGCAGTGATAGGCACTCCAATGACGAGGGCTTTGTAAGCAGCAAGAGAACATCTAATATAATTTTCTGTCATGAGCTCTTCCATTTTTCTCCTGCTTTTTGTTTGCAGAGCTACTGACTCACTCAAGTCTTCCCCTCAGCTCTTGCTCTGTGCTGTAATGTGTTATTTCGTCTTTCTGACATGTGTCTGAGTTCCTTCATTATACATTTCATCTGTGTGCCTGAGTTTTTAAGTTTGTTGTTGTTCTTGTTTTAGACGGGCGTCTCAGCTAATGCCGTGCTCCACAGAGCACATAAGTAATGGTTTTCCCTTCCTCCTGTGTGTGTGTGTGTGTGGTTAGGCCAAGCAGCTGGAAGCCAGAGAGGCAGACTTGAAGAGGCAGGAGTCTTTCTACCGGGAGCAGGTGGCCAGGCTTGAGGAAAGGGTAAGATGTTCCTCCTTCTGCATTACACACCTCATACACTGTATCCATTCAGGATGTCCCCGAACCTTAACTCGTTTAAAGAGACACTCCTTGATTTGTGTCTGAAGCAAGGTTATAATCGTAAACGAAAACGAACGAAATAACGAAAACTAAGTGGGGAAAAAACATTGTCGTTAACTGAAATAAAAATACAAACTAGACATTG
>JAODUH010073917.1:0-13916 GCA_027564835.1 Typhlichthys subterraneus
ATCTGTACTAGCCCCCCCCCACCCCCCCCACCCCACCCCACACACACACACACACATGCACCTATAGGGACTTCTCTCTGCTCACTCTCTTCATAGATTATGTCTTGTCTTTCTTTCACACCTCCTCTGGCAGACTCAATTTATGTCTGTTGCTCGCTTGCTCTCTCTCTCTCTCTGTCTCTGTCTCTCTCTCTGTCTCTGTCTCTGTCTCTCTCTCTGTCTCTCTCTCTCTCTGTCTCTCTGTCTCTGTCTCTCTCTCTCTCTCTCTGTCTCTCTCTCTCTCTGTCTCTCTGTCTCTGTCTCTCTCTGTCTCTCTCTCTCTCTGTCTCTCTCTCTCTCTCTCTCTCCACTTATCTCCTCTACCCCATTTAGAGGAAAAATCAATTCTGTCTTGCTCAGGGTCAGAGAGCTCTTACTAGTAACCAGCTCCCATGTAGAGGGCATGATGTTCCCCGACATAAGTAGTCTGTCTCTTTGAGTGATAATATTAGAGTGTAATATTAGATATTGTTGCAGCTGCCGCATTACATTCTGTCTCCCTGTGTTCTATGCTGCTTAATAAAGCAAAATGTATTCTGTGTAAAATGTATTTCACTCAGATTTCTATTTCTTCAATATATGTATTGGTCTGCAATGCTTATTGTTTTGCTGCTTTCTGATATCTGATAACCACTGTTGAGTCTTAAAAATAACTTTGCAACAGGCCATAAAGTAGTATTGTAATGTGTATACTTATTGGCTGAGATGACAAGAATAGATTGTTGTACAATCTCTGTTTGCCGTATAATGACTTCTGTTTGCAAGCAATGTAAAAGGCAGACAGCATTGAATCCTCATCAGCCAGCTGCTACAAGGACTAAAGGATAAAGTGTATACAGTATGAGAGAGAGAGAGAGAGAAAGAGAGAGAGAGAGATAGAGAGAGAGAGAGAGAGAGAGAGAGAGAGAGAGAGACATCTAGGATCACCGGCTAAATTGGGAGCACTGATCTCAGTGCTCTCAGAAGGCAAACTAGAAGATTACTCAAGGTCGATGTCAAAAAGGCATCTTGATCGTACTTTGCCTAATGTTCTCCCTATTTGTCTTATATTGTCCCTGACACACACGCACACACAAACATCTATTTGGTCAGAAGCACCAAACACATTTCTGTCATATCAATAATGTAATATTCATATGAACTGAAATTACCTAGACAGAAACATTTTAAACCATAGAGACTGAGAGACTACGTGTTGTCATCTAGGACGCTTCCCTTATGCTTCGTTTCAGACAAATATGAGATTCACGACAATATACCGTAGATGAAATCAACCAATCAAGTTACTAGATCATGACCACATGACCCCTTAAACTTGCTAGACACTTCAATGTTATTTTATATAGCCCTTAATCACAGCATTCGCTGTACTGTACAAGCGCAAATATCGCATGGAAGCGAACAACACCCCCTTAACCTGCCCCTCCTGTGAACATTGAATAAGGAGTATTTGTCTGCTTTCCAGTACTTTACGTTCTCCTGCACGTTACTCACAAGATGCCGATAGTGGAACAGCAAAGGGCATTGCGTATGCCAGTGCATGCTGAGGCCTGCCGGTGTCTAATCAGTGTAAGATTAGCTCAGCAGAAGCAGCTGCTTATAGAGACACCCCAGCTCCAGGGCTGACCCTGCTGTAATGCCTCCTCTGCTCTTTGTTAACATCTGACAGTCACTGGAGACATTGACTGGAGTGTGTGTGTCTGTGTGTGAGTGAGAAGGAGAGGGAGAGCGATAGAGAGAAAGAATGGGTGGGTGTAGAGAGAGAGAGAGAGAGAGAGAGAGAGAGAGAGAGAGGGAGGGCAGGATAGAGAGAATTAATTAGAGAATGTGCCTGGTCCTTTCATGTTTTCATTTCTATCAAAGTGTGTGTACGTGTGTGTGTGTGAGTGTCTGCGTGCGTGCATGCTGATCCCCAGCCTGGCGCTCAGCTGACAGCCCGGTCAGTCGGTTCCTAGGGATTTGATCACAGACAGCTGAGCCGGGGGTCTGTCACCAGTGGCTCCCACATCTAGAGATGGAGGCCCTAGAGCACACAAGCACCTGCCAGGGCAGAGAGGGGCAGCCGGGGCTGCCGGGGCTGGACGCAGCCCCACAGAGGCGTGAGGGGCTGGGTCTTGTGAGGGAGGGTGAGGCGGGGTTCCTGGAGCTGTTCCACCCAGGAGAGGAGACGGAGGTGCGGCCGGCATCGCTGGGCGCGGGGGCAGACGCCTTGCGCTGCCAGGTGACCATAACAACGCATCGGGACCTGCATCTGCGTATAGCCAATCACACGGCGCACGATGTTTACGTACGGCTGGTGGGGCAGCAGAAAAGTAAGGACGCAGGAATTGAGAGGAATAACATGACGAAGCAGGAACAGTTCAGTAAAGAACACTATTAGTCAATTTGATGTGAAGTTGAGCGTTTTTGTAATATAGGTCATTCTTTACTAACATACAGTACCACTGTGAATCGCTGCTATGCAGGACAGTGTGTTAGATTGTCCCAGCAGCTGGGCTGGCAGTGTTTGTTATAGTCAACTGCCTGGCAACAAGTCTCTGTCTGTCAGAGATGTAGATTCCCAAGAGACCGCAGTGAGTTTAAGAATGGTAGAGTTTGAGTAGACCGACAGAAAATATATTAAGGTTAATGACCATTGTCAGTTGGGTTGTACTGTGTGGTATTATACGGATGATATTGCTATTTATATTGAATCACCAGGAATCTTGCTTTTGCCTGCATTTTTTGCTTGCCCTGATATCATCACCCCTGAAAATGTGACATTCTGACATTTTCATAATTTACAATACTAAGCTTGATCTTGCATTTGCTTTTACCTATTAGGCAGATGGATTATTTAAAAATAGATGACAGTACATTGCAAATATTCAAAAATGTCCACAGTGCATTATTGTTTGTTTGTTTAAGTGAATACTTAAACAATAGAAAATAATACATTTAAAGAAAACATTTAAAATAAATCAATAACTTTAGAAAATAAATGTACATTAATGCTTAAAGATTGTTCTTTAAATGTATCAGATTTTAAATCACATTATTAGGATTATAATTAACTAATCTCAAAACATTTTAATAAGACACGTTGACCTGTTTATGTTGTCTTATGTTTTCTTATGTACTGACACAGTTTTGGCCAGGACACAACATTAATATTATATGTTGCTGTTTGTACCTTATTATGTGATGAATACAAGGGTATCTGTGTGTTGACTGTGTACTGAATGTTGTTGTCACAGTAAGTAAACCTGACAACACTTAGCAATAATAAAAATAGGATAGCTATAGTGAAAACCCTATCCTAAATCCCACACGTGTGTGTGTGTGTGTGTGTGTGTGTGCATGTGCATGCATGCATATGCGTGCGTGCGCACACCCGTGCGTGTACACGTGGGCATGTGTGTGTGTGTCGGGAGACCTACAGGCATCTGGCAGCTTGCAGTGTGAGTCACTTAATCTGCCAGCCCTACAAATATGCTTGTCTGCTTGTCTGCTGGGACAGACATAGAGAGAGACATCCATAGAGAGACAGACAGGCACATAGAGAGACAGACATAGAGAGAGAGAGAGAGAGAGAGACATAGAGAGAGACAGACAGGCACATAGAGAGAGAGAGACAGACAGACATAGAGAGAGAGAGAGAGAGAGAGAGAGACATAGAGAGAGACAGAAAGGCACATAGAGAGAGAGAGACAGACATAGAGAGACAGACAGGCACATAGAGAGAGACAGACATAATGAGAGACATATATAGAGAGACAGACAGGCACATAGAGAGAGACAGACATAGAGAGAGAGACATAGAGAGAGAGAGAGACATAGAGAGAGACAGACAGGCACATAGAGAGAGACAAGACATAATGAGAGACATACATAGAGAGACAGACAGGCACATAGAGACAGACATAGAGAGAGAGACATAGAGAGAGACAGACAGGCACATAGAGAGAGAGAGACATAAATTGAGAAAGACAGGCACATAGAGAGAGACAGACAGGCACATAGAGAAAGACAGACATAGAGAGAGAAAGACAGGCACATAGTTTAATAATTTTTCTATTTATGTTGTTTGACATTTACAGTATATTTATACTATTACATTTTTAACAGTGGTCTCTTAATATTTTCTGTAGCGCTATAGGTAGGTAGATAGGTAGAGAGAGAGAGAGAGGGGGGAGAGAGAGAGAGAGAGAGAGAGAGAGAGAGAGAGAGAGAGAGAGAGAGGGAGCACATTGCATACAGAGAAAGTCCAGAATGGAATTGCAGAAGTCTGTTAGCAGTATTACTGCTGGCGCCATGTGTTTCACTAAGAATCCCTTACCTCTTCTTCCTCTACATTTCAGCCCTGCACTCTGACTTCAATATACCTTCCCCAAAAAAAAGAAGACTTGAGATTTATTTACAAACCTATCATTGTCTTACTAGATTAACATTACTTTTAATTGAAATATGACCAACCGTAAATTTCATTGAAGAATGTATTTTATTAGTAAACACCAAAAACTGCTTTGGTTTTTTGTTTGTTTATTTAAAATTATTTAAATTGTCTTATCACCCCTCTGAAATATGTTTGTCCGCACTATGGAAACCACTGACTTAGAACAGTGGCCAAACAGAAATAAGACTTAATTAACTGAAGTGGTCACAGATGAAAGGCTCTTTATTGTCTTGTGAGTAATTTTTTTTATTTAATTTTATTGAATATATCTCCTTGTCCACTGAATGTTTCCATGGTTTCGTCTTTACTTGCCCATCTCCCTTTTAATCTTTTTCTCAACTCATATTTGAAAGCGTTGGCATGGTAACTGAGCAGCGTGGCCATGTGCATCGGCCACTGTGTCAATATTGCATCGCTGTGGCATGGATCAAAACACATACTGAGTTTTGGGTTGATTCAAAACAGCATAGACCATCCATGTCATCATTATTAATGATATTAGCTCAAATGATTCCCTCTGTGTGTGTGTGTGTGCGTGTGTGTGTGTGTGTGTGTGTGATTGAGAGAAAGAGAATTCTAGACGTTTAGCCACTGGCTGTTTCTTAATCCAGCTAGGTCTATTTTTAAAACACATTAGACGCCCACACACACACACACACACACACACACACACACACAACACAGAGGATAGCAGATGCATACAATACATATTCTATACCTACAAAAAGTACACATATACAGTAGGGGTGGGAATCACCAGAGGCCCCACGATACGATATTATCACTGTACTTATGCCATAGTGCAATATTATCACAATACTTATGGCATGCTACGATATGATCACGATACTTATGCCACAGTACGATATTATCACAATACTTATGCCATGAAGCGATATTATCACGGTACTTATGCCACGATATGATATTCTTGCGATTTTTTACATATTAAGATAGTCTGCGATATTTTGCAATTTATTACTTTATAATCCCAAAGGAAAATTTGTTAACATCGGTTTTGCTGCAAAATGTGATTGCCAACCAAGTTAGCCGATCAAGCAGACGAACTGACATGAACATGTCATAAATATTGTATACACCAAGTTAAATTCTCATTTGCAATATATATAATGAAATTGCAATACTTGGCATTCATGTATCGATACAGTATTGCCATGGGAAATATTGATATGCTGTATTGATTTTTTCCCCACCCCCTAGTATACCGTGTACAAAAATACGTACAGTGCAGCACTACAATATACATTATATGCTGTAGGCATACATGTCACATGCACTATGTCACCTAACGTGGTATTACTGATGTTAAACCTGAACAAGCATGATCTATGATGATTTATGACAGGACTGGCTGCCTTTTATGCATTCTTTGTTTTTAAAACCATGAGCTAGCATGAAAGACACAGTATGAACCACTGCAACCACTGGTCATAACAATGACAATCCCTGTCATTATCTCATGCTCACACTACTGAGATTTATAAGATAAACTTAAGCACTTGTGGTGGTCAAGGGCTAAATTTATGGACAGGATAATATAGTACTGTTGTCTTCAAACCCACACACCTGACCTGTTGATCAGGTTGTAAGTACAGGAGTGCCATCAAGTGGTTATGGTTCCCAACTACACAGATATGAAGATTTGATATTGTTTCATCTTTACCCCTATCTCCCTGTTCCCCTGTGTTGTTCCCCTGTGTTGTTGCTCGTCCCTCTCGGTCTGTCGCCAGGCGTTGCGGTGGCTCTGAAGGACTCCGTCCACCTCTCTCCTCTCGAGCCTGTGATGCCCCCTGCTGACTCTGACCAGCACGGGCCAGACCGACTAGGCTCCTCCGAGGGATGTGACCTGCAACCCCACCACAACGTCTCCTCGGAAACGTCAAACCACCGACCGCAGACTCCGAATTCTGAGGACGAAGAGGCGGACGAAGAGGAGACCAGTGGAGAGCTCACAATATCAGAACTTGTCTACAGGTCTCTATCTACCTGAGAGCATATAGAGCTCCATTCATTTATTTATATTGCTGTTTGTATGCTGTTTGTTAGTTGTAATGTAACCAAGACACAGGCCACACTGTATGTAATGAATCGAATCAAATCGTGATGTGCCAACAGATTCCCACCTCTAATATAAAGGGCTGGTTTCACAGACAGCCTAGTCCTAGACTAAGATCTTTTGTCAATGGATATCTTTATTGAGTTATTCTTTTAGGCTTAAATGTATAGTTTGTTTTTGCAAGCAAAATGTAAGCTAATACACTTTTTGTCAAATTCAACAAATATCTCCTTCCATTTTGCTATTTTATCATTTTCTGTGCGTGTTGAAAAGAATAATCTGATACTTCTACACAGCTCCGTAATTAATAAATAAAAACTAAGTGGCGAAGAAAGCCGTAGCACTACGCTTTGCTTCACAATGCATTTTGACAAGTGAGGCGCCGCCGCGAAGGCCCACGGAGCGATACCGTTTTGATTTCAGCTCAAAGTTATCAAGAATTACTGACTCTGCCTTTAATCCATGTACGTTGTTTCTCTAAACTCATCTGTAACTACCATTATGGGATGTCTCTGTGGTCTTCCCCAGCCCCTGTGCTAGCATGCTGCCCACCCCGGTGGAGGACGGCCGAGGAGGGGTGGACCAGCTGTTCTTTTCCCCAGCCCAGAGCCCCGCCCGGCTGCTGCGGGAGCTCCATGCTGACCCTGACATCCAGGCCCGGGTGGAGACCGAGAGGGAGCAGGAGCGAGCCCGTGAGCGCGCCCAGCGTAGGCCCGGGGGCGCGTTGAGCGGCGGCCTCCAATTCCTGTCGTCCAACGAGAGGGTGAATGCCTGCGCTCTGAGCGCGGCCCGCCTCGCGGCCGTGGTGGTGGCCGTCCTGCTCGTTGCCGTGCCGATGCTGCTGCTCCTGCTGGAGTCCGACCTGGACGTGTCGTTCCTCCACGAGATACGGCAGACGCCCGAGTTCGAGCAGTTCCACCACGAGTACTACTGCCCCCTGCGCCTCTGGGTCCTCTGTAAGGTCAGCATGGCCCTGGAGAACCTGTGGTCTGACTGAGGAAGATGGAGGGAGGTGGGGAGAGGGGAGGGGGTGGGGTTAGGGATAGAAAGTCTTCAGTGGGTGCTTTCACTGCAAAAACATCCCTCGACTAAATTTGACATATTTGGTCACATTACAAAGTGGATGGGATGATTTCACTGGTTTTGCTGGATGCCATCATGAAAGTAGTCTCTAATTGTAGCATAGGATGTCCTAAAATTAATCTGAAACATAGAGAATGATACAATGAAACATACGTGAATGAAATAGAAACGGTAAATTATTTCAACCCTTTGTCAGCATTTGTTGCTAGAAAATAAAATCTGAATGATGCTGTCACTTGTTAGGGTTTTTTTTTTTTCCCAGTGTTGGACTCGAAAACAGCTTGAAGCAAATAGCAGAACATTTTGAGCGAAGATGTTTTGCTGAAGGTACTCCTGATGTTGACACACTAATAAAAATGGGGGTGGGGAGACTGAACACCATCTTGACGATTCTTCAGATGAAAGGATGAACTGAAAGCCTGTCAGCTATGACGGAGCTGGCGAGAAGAGAAAGCAGGGGATTATTATTTTAAGGGTGTCTTTAATGTGTCATATAGGTGACAGCATATATTGTACAAGCAGTACATTACAAAACGAAAAAAAAAAATTATGACTACCACCTATCTTTAGAAGAACGTTGTTTATAATGTTTTGTACATTTTTATGTGATCCAAATATTTCAAAACCTTTTCAGTCAGAGGATCTTCTTTGATCTTATTTTGAAATTAAGAGTTTACAAAAGAATACAAAAATATGCATCACGTTTATTGAAGTATATTGGGTTTTGGGTGGATAAATTTAAACTATATTTTAAGACTACCGTCAACATGAGCTTACTTGGTAGCAGCCTGGGTTTTTCCTACAGAGGTTATAGCACAAATGTTTTACACAGACCACATATTTCAACTGTTTCAGATTACCTGATGTCATTTTGGACTATAGAGAAGTCAAATCTGTTCACAATGAAGACATTTGTTTATGTTGACCTACTAGATGTCTGTTCATGTATTTAATGTAGAGTTAGTTTGCCATTAATGGCCACTAGTTTGTTGTCTTGTGTATAAACATTTAGGTATAGATAAAGGTAAATATGTTTAGAGAATGTGGTCAGTTTTGGTTTGGGGAAAATGGCCAGTAGATTCATAGGGTTTCAGGTGTTCAGTGTATAAATGCAGGGTTTAGTCTTTCCCAAAAATGTTTCACACAAGGGCTGTAGTCAAATACCACTATTGTAATGAAGACCTCAATTTGTCAAGGCAAAGGGATTCAAAATCTATTCAAGAACTAGACAAACACATTTTCTAATTATAGCCTTGAGACTGAAGTCAATATTAACTGACTAAGTAAATAAGTATCTAAACCACTACAGTCAGCAATTATGTCTGTGGTCAGTATATTTTGGGAACATGTAGCCATCATGTTATTTCTCAAGTTAATGTAGTGTTAAAGTAGCCTGTTAGCTAGTATTGGTTCTGGAGTGTAGAGCGAGAGAGGCTATATAAGAAATAATCACATGGTAGATTTGGTAAACTTTGATTTGGATCAACTTCTCAGGAAAAGGCATTAGTAGGTTGATGTTTCTTTGTGTCTGCTCGCCAAATTAACAACAATTAGTATGTACCACACTCCGTTACAAACCATTACAAACATTAAATACTTCATAGCCATAACATGTATTGGTCTCTTGTGGATTTTACGCATATAGACATTGTTGGCTATGTATCTTTTTTTCTGTAGCAAATAACGTGCTCTCATACATGTATAGCTCAATTGTCATATTGTCTTGTCTTTGTGTGATTGACTGACATAAGCCACAGCAATGCTTGTCATCGGTATCATTATCTGTATTTAATACAATGATGCTGCATCATATACAATATTATAACAAGATGTGTTGTCATATAAATGTATAGGCTTTATGCATTGACAATATGCAGTAACGTAACACAAATCATGCTTATTTGGGAAAGATTATGTTCTTACTAGTACAATGTTGAAACAGCTAAGGGCCAAATCACTATGATACAGTCCAGAAAGACATCATCATATTCAAACAATGAGGTTAAAATAGCTTTTTAAGTGGGTGAAGCTGTATATGCACTGTCAAATGATAAGTACAACCCTAGACTGATATTGAGGAATGACATCTATTAATGACCTATAACTCAATAGTTAACCTTCATGACTAAGCGCATCTGATATGAACATGCTCCACAATGCTAGAGCACTTAAATGGTTTAGATTTTATATATTAAAGGCTCTGGTACTGTAGGTTGATGTATAGAGATGTACAGTACATGCATTACGTGTTCCTCATTTAGTAATGGTCTCTGTTTCTGAAATTCACGGCTTCATGGTTTCTGTGACCTCTTATATATATACTGCATGCTGTTTTGTGTAAATACTGTGTTTATAGTGATGGCAAAACACCAAACCTGTTTGCAGATTTACAACATACATCCTCTTTTCTCCTCTATGTTGTATTTCCATGTAAAGAGATCTACAGTAAATATAGGCTTAGCTGTCTTTATCACAAAGCTGCATGTTCTCCATGCCACCAAGAAAGAAAAAAGCTCACAGTGTTAGCTGATGTTTGTGTGATATGGGAAGGGGCATGTCATTTCAGCAGATGTACCATTCAAAAAAGCCTTGTTTAAAGTCCAAAAAATTATCTTTATGTGATCGATTCACTGGTTATTCTGTATACTGTAGGCTTCATTTCAGCCTAGTATTGAAAAGAAAAATAGCAAATGATGTCTCAAAACAAAAGGGAATATTTGTAGCTGCTTATAAAAGTATATTTTTGGCTGATGGTATTAGTTCTAATGTAGATTTTTTGACTGTATGACTAGTTAGCTTTTTACATAGTGCTCTCTCTCTCTCTGTACAGTATGTTACTAGTAACGCAAAGCCAGCCAGATGCTAAATACACCTGACCTCATTGCTAAGGAAGCATGCTAACATGTTAGCCATAATATAAGCAGGGTTGGGGTTTGTTTCCTTTCAGTGCAAATAATTCAAAGCATACAGTAAACATTAAACAACAGCAAAAGAATAGCGTACATTTAAATAAATACTGTTAATGAAGGTACTTTAACTTAATATAACCATAGCAGTATGAATTTATTATGTTTATGACAGAAGGCCCTATGACAATGTAGCATTATGTTGTTTTTTTCTGGGGGGGTTAGCTCTACTTATTGAAACATAACCTTAAAAGGGATGTAGAGTTCTTCCCTTATTTAGCTATTTTATTTGAGCTACTGGGCGTATCTGTTTATTTATCCTTACAAATGTATTGGTGAATTAGGAGTACAAAGTACAATATACCTTGACTGAGACAACCATGCAATTTCTGATATTTGTGCTGACTTAGTCTGTAACTGTGATTACCAGTGGTAACATCTGCAAATTCATAAGCCCCTCAGCATGAGTCAGGTATTTAAAAACCTTAAAATAAATCGAAACTTGCCAGAAATCATTCACACATACAGTGCTGTCCAAATTGCATCTGGCACTCAAGAACTGTTGTTTTTAAACATGTTAAGATTTTAAATATTTGAACTCAGGTCCACTATATGCAAAACTATTGGAAGTCATGTTATAAAGGGGAGAAGGACTATATTTAGTAGCTTATTTCAATGTTGTATGGGCATGTACAGTAGCATATTATTTTGCACGATCAGTTTGTTGTTTTGCTAGTAATTTGATATAAATTGTTTTGTTGGTTCAGCCTCTGAAAAGCAACTCTGGGAGAAAATTTAAGAAGCAGTAAAAAAAATATATATATAACCCAAGTGAAAACAGAAAAGTTTTCCAAGCCTTATGAACTTTGTAAAAAGTAAAATAATTTGAATGTTTGTATGTTGAATGGATTGTTTTATATGTTAATACTGCCACAATAAAGCGCCCTAATTATAAAATTAAAACAAATCTGAATTCTACCTATACAGTATTGTGCATTCCTTTCTGGTATGTAATGCTTTTAAATGCTTAATTGTATTAGCAATCTATATTGTATTAGGGTCTTAAAATGGAAGTACTTTGTCGCCCTCTATTGATTAAAAAGTGTAACTGGTTTGTATTTTCGGTCACTATGGCAATGCTTGTGTTGGAATAAAGGCTGTGGGCTCATATTGGAGAGCAATAATGTTAAGGTAAGGTTATTCATAATAGTATGTTATTTATTTGTTAAGTGAAATCAAAATAGCACTAGGTTGTTTGGCTGAAGTAGCTTTGGTTTGCATTAGATTGTATAGATAAAATCCAGTACTAAAATCATGTTGCTCATTGCAAAATGACCTCATGGAATACAGTTTGTGTGCAGAATTATGATGTGTTGCATATTTACCATATTTATTTGCAACACACGTGCTGTTATTAAGAATGTAAGCTATTTCATGACAATGAGTGCTGGGTTATTGTAAAGAACATCTTTAAAATGAGTTTATACAAATGAACAACATTGTTATGTCACAGTCTGAATTATTAACAGATAGCTAGCTGAATAAGCATGGCCTCTGCACCCGAAGAGCCAACCATGGACATTATTTTGCTCAAAGGAGAAGAAGGTGCTGCATCCAGAAGCCAGGAAGATTCTAGAAATTGCATGCAGGACATCCATCAGGACCTGGACAACTTCACTGAGCAGCAGAAATTGAGACACGTGTTGAAGTGGGCTCAGGAAGTCCTCAACAGCGGGTCAGGTCACCACACCTCTTGTACCTCCAACAGTTTTACGGAGGTAATCGGGAATCACCGGGAAACATGGAGTAGGTCATCTGAGTACAAACCTACACACAAATCTACGCCACAAATCTCCCACATCTCCGCCACAGAATGTACTGAGATGTGTAGAGCTGCAGGCAGTAATGTTGGGTACAGTAAACTACAGAATGATACCAGAAAGACTCTGAGTATGCAAGATGTATATAGGTCCCAAAGTGCTTGCTCATTTACCCCTGAGAGAGATGGGTACTGTACACCAGTAGAGAGGCATAGTCCTGGGGGTTTAGAGGTAACCACCTGTAAACAAGCAAATGAGCTACGAACAGAAAGCAGTTACCTGACATGGAATCCTTACAAATTGCATCAGAAAGAGTGCAGAATTATCCCAGACAAGATTCTAACATTAGAGGATGCACCGTGGTGCACACACCATGAAGAGAACATGGCTGGCTACCTAGAAAGGGACTCTATTCAAAGGTCTAACAGCAGTCCACTCACATATATAGCAAACACATCAGAGGGTAATTTGTTAGAAGTATGTACAAATGTAATAGACTTCTCAGATGTTGAGAAGATCGATGATAGAAGCAAAGGGGGAGAAGTGTATGATAAGAAGATAAATGACAATGAAGTGGTGGAAAAGTGTGATAAAGAGAAGGATAAAAGACAAGACTTACGGTGCAACATTTATCAAAGTAATAATAGACAATGTATCAGTGAGGACTCACCCAAACTGATCACTGCGACTGAAAATCCACATTTTCAGTCGCAGCTGAAAATACCAACAAACCTTTCTGTATACGAGCAGTATCTGTTCTGCATGGCTCACCTAGACAGGCTCCGGATGGGCCAGAACCAGAACCAGGGTGGTAAAGCTCAAACCATCAGGTCAACTTTAAAGGAAAAGGAAACGCATGACAACGTGCCCCAGCCTGTCACGATGTCTTCGGTTTCCCCTGAAGGCAGCACTGCCACCTCTGACAACTCCACTCACTGTAGTAAGAATGAAAAGGGCAGAAGCTACGTGTCTGCAACCCTCCTAGAAACACCTGTTAATGAGTGGAATTTGGCAGGGCGAAATAGCCACAACAAGACCAAAAAGAACAGCACAGCAGGAACTCTTGCTAACACCAGATCTTGTGACCGTCTGAGGAAAACAGTGAAGGAAGCTCCCGTTCCTGTTTGTACCGTGAGCAAACCGAAGCAGGGGATGAGGAGCATGATGATGGATGTCGTCCTCAACAAACATTCAGGTGTTTATGGCGGTAATCTCGTCAGTGACGCAGATGCAACTGATGACAACATCGTTGCCTCTGACCACACGATGACCTCCACCAACTTGAACCCTGTGGATGACCACCGCGCCTTACACTCAACCGCTAACAGAGGTGAAAACTCTCATATTTAATATCATTATAATATCATTTGTTACGCAGAAGAACTTCCCCTTTCTCAAGTATACAGTATAATTATGCAGCTACTGGACCTATAGTATTTTCTATTGCATTGTTATTTTTCTAAATATGTTCATATCCTGGCATATGGTCGTCTGGCATTTATGTGTGTTTCTATTATGCTCACCTTCTTACTTTTTTAACAGATTTCCAGTGCCAG
>JAODUH010073917.1:17960-40318 GCA_027564835.1 Typhlichthys subterraneus
AACATTAGCTTACACACACCCCACATACGGTAACGGACCTGACAATGCACAACATTAGCTTACACACACCCCACATATGGTAACGAACCTGACAATGCACAACATTAGCTTACACAAACCCCACATACTGTAACGAACCTGACAATGCACAACATTAGCTTACACACACCCCACATACGGTAACGGACCTGACAATGCACAACATTAGCTTACACACACCCCACATACGGTAACGAACCTGACAATGAACAACATTAGCTTACACACACCCTATACATACGATAATGGACCTCACTGCACATTATCTTGCACAAACCCCACATACGGTAAGTCAGTATCACGCAGCACTTATAAACATTGTTGCCTTAACATCAGTTTGGGCTGACAATGATCAACAATGTTGCACCCCTGGTCATATTCCAGGAAGTGAAAGTCAAAGAATGTCCACTTTTCCAAAACAGCTGGAACCATTAAATCCTGTGTTTGTTCTGCCATCAGCTACATAACATTAGTAATGGCAAATAAATATGTAATAATCAGATGTAGTGATTTTCCATAGATTTTTTAAAATATCCTGTCCAAATATAGAGGATCAATTTCAGAGACAATTTTGAGCATACATGTGTGTTTGTTTGTGTGCACGTATAATTACGTATGTGTGTGTATGGGTGTGTGGGTGTGTGGGTGTGTGTTAGATTCTTGAATGTAAGCGGTTGCCAGGCGGTAACAGATACGGGCATCCAGTCTGTGGCCCTGGGGTGCAGAGTGCTTCAACATCTGGATGCGAGCTCCTCTGGAACCGGAAACAGAGGGTTTGGAGACACACACAATACCCTTTCATTTTTCAAATGTATTTAATTTAGATTTTTAAATCGTACATCAGGCATGGTTTAGAAGAGATGTTTATAATAGTATGTTCATATTCTGTTGCTAGCTCAACATGTTATACAGAGGACAACACTGCCACACTCTGGCCACAACTGTACATATTCTATAGCTACACACTTTACAATAACTTGTGTTTAATATCGCTCACTGCATTCTCATCGTTCAAATGACATTAAATGCTATCCAATAATAGAATGTAATGTCAATAATAACAAATCATAATAATAATGATTTGCTAAATGTGTTTTTGTGTCAGCAGGGTAGCTCTGCTAGCCAATTACTGCAATATAAACCTCCTTACTCTCAAGTTAAGCTTCTGCCACATCAGCCTTGAAAATATCCTCAAACTCTGCGGCCGTTGCTTAAAGTAAACACACACGCACACACACACGCACACATACACACACACACACACACACACACACACACACACATACACACACACTCACAAGCTCACACGAGCAATCGCACATGAACCTTAAGGTGTGTGTGGATTGTTAAGATTAAAAAAAGTTTTTATAGCACATACAACTTAGAACATCATAGAGTTTGGCATCTTTACTCTTCTCATTACATTCTGGGATGTCCCTTATTTTAGTCAGAAAATAACCCAAAGGAATTGAGTTAAATGGTTTCCTCATATTACTCTCTCACATACTATTTGACTTTGACTCTCTCCCTCTCTTTACATGTGTACAGACTGAGGCTACTCCATCTGTATGGCTGTGCCCATCTTCCCACAGAGAGCCAGGTCAGAGAGGTCAATGGTCTTGTTAAAGTGTGTCCCCTGCGATGACAATCAAGCCATAATCATGTTCGGTATGTCGGTCGGTGTCACCGGTGTTAGTTTGAATGTTTGTCTTCTGTCAAAGCAAGCCAACTAACATAAGCTAACAAACAGAACAAACAAATTCAAGTTCAAACTGACTGATGTTTCAAAACCAGCACTGTGTGTTACAAATGAAGATTCATTAAAAATCTGTATGACTGTGTGTCTGTCTACATGCTTGATTGGGGGAAGATCTGGGTGTGTTTACAACATGTTAGTAGAATATAGCATGACACTGTAGTCATGACACTATATAGCATGACACTGTAGTCGACACATTTTCTTCAGGTCTGATCTGGACCATTTTACAGGGCGTAATTTACAGTGGTAATAAATGTGGTGTTCTTTTTTCATATAATTAGTTACATAGTCCTATAAGTCACAACCATCCAAAAACATACTTATTTATACTTTCACATGTGATGACTGCTAGAAAGGTAGGTCTTTTGGAACTTTGGAGCATTGGAACTCAAAGCCAATAACCTCCTGAGATCAATATTTACATGAAAAAGGCATGTGGTCAGCTGAGGTTATAGCCTGCTGTATTAGTCTCTAATTTCCATAGGAACAACTTGTTTGAAAAATTGGGCAATGATAAAAATATGGAAAGTTTATTCAGCCAATATGGTTCACAAACTGCGCATTGGCCCCGAGCCCAGACTATTGTTTACATATGCAAACTAGAGGGAGGAGAAAGAGAGGGAGAGAGAGAGAGAAAAAAAAGAGAGCGATCGCTCATGCGTAGGCTTACCTGACCGCATACCTGCCATCTCCAACTGTTTTCCACCATCTGGAATACCAGAAGAAAATGTCGACACAGGGCCACATGAGCATTTTAGTGAAACCGCAGCATATGGGGATTGACAATTGAGCGTTTTTTTTTTTTTTTTTGTGTATTTTTATTCCTGACTTTTTGGTTACTGGGATCAAGATTAGCCAAGCCTACTTGACACACGGGCGCTTTTTTTGTGGTCGTTTAGTGTGGTGGTCACTGTATAGGACCCATTAAACGTTTTTTAATTGTAAGAAGTGAGCCGTCGTCCCGTGAGGCTCCCTCGCTACACTACAGGGCAATGGGCATGAGTTCTCCGGAGCATGATAGACTGAGCGCTCTCTTCCACGCCTACGATGTGAACCATTCGGGGCAGATTGAAAAAAGCGAATTCAACACCCTCTGCTCGGAGCTACACGTGTCTCTAGCCGAGGCAGAGCGAATATTCGACCGACTAGACGTCGACAAAGACGGCACCGTCACTTTGGAGGACTTCATCGCCGGCTTCCAGGTGCGATACGAAGAGGACATGGAGACGGAGAGCGGGGACGTTTCCGCCGCCTGGGAGGACTTCCAGAGACGGCTGGGGGACCAGGCTAAGTACATACCCAGGTGAGACACCTGTGGATAGTTTGTGACTTGTAAAATATTTGGATGATCAAGGCTAGATATTTCTTTCGTTATGGCTTTATATTTTGAAGGTAGGCTGCGCTATACAACTTTTATAATAGCGTGCCGTCAAATTTAGCCTAAACATCAATTTAGTAGCAATAGTTACGTAGCATCCTTTCAACGTAACTTGCTCGTTAGTAGGAGCTAGATTATCCTAATGTATAACATATAGGCTATGTCTAAATTAGAAAAATAGGGAGATTGGAGAAGCATAAGAATATAACTATAGCCTACACAATGTGCAAGCTATCTCAATAACTATTTTTGCACCAAGTCTTCATACTACAAGGTCTATGTAGTATATATACAATGTAACACCGACACACAGGTAACCATTTGTAGACAGACCAATCGATAGATCATTTTACAGTGACAACGTGTGTAGTATACTGTACACATGTTTGTGTGTTACTGGGGCCCTGGGGAATTGAATGGGGGCCATTATCTTGCTGCCATGCTGTCGCATCAGAAACATGGTGTTGTCGTGCATAACACAGATCAATACACTCCCTTATCGACAGATGAACTCATTCCTTGCTATATTCATCACAGCAGATTTGGAAAACACACTTGTTAATTTGCAAGCAATAGAAAGATGTAGATCACTGAAATATATTTTTGCAAGTTTAGTCTCATATCCCTGAATATGTTATTAGATGTTAGATATATTCCATGTATACCAATTAGGCCTGGTGCAATAAGTGGTTCAGAGTTATCTAAAGTCTGGAGAGTCTTTTTGTAGATTAAATGGTATAGTGTGAGATTATTATGTCTCAACGAGAGCAAGCTATTTTGCACGAAGAATATCCAAAGACACAACTTTCAGTGTATTGGTATATGGTGCCATATGTGTATTGGTATTAGTGCCCACTCCCAAGTTGCCCATAGAATTTACTGTAATATTTTTGCTTCAGCTCACAGTTTGAAACAGTAATTTGTGTGGGTGGCTGGAGGGGTTTAATAATGTGTGTGAGCCTATAACATGTAGCAGGAAAGGTAGAGAGCAGTTCCCCACTAGTCAGCACTGGTGCTCAATATCATTCTTATATTGCCAGTTTCTTCCGCAAAAGTAATTCTGGAAACAAATAATTTTAAGTTGTTCATTTTAAGTTGAGAACAACTCTGATTTATAAAAACCCAGCTTCTGAAATTTAAAATATCCTTAAAAAGACTTGTGGCCTGTTGGCACTGCTGTTGAAAAGTAACGCTGGTCATGAAAAGAGGGGGCTTTTAGTGTTCTTTGTTTTCCCTGGGAATTTGGTTACATGATTTTTCACTTGACCAACTATAGCGTAACCAACAGTGTTGGCCAAGTTCCTCAGCATTTGTAATAAGTTACTATTGACTTATTACTCCTTCAAAAAGTAACAAGGTTCTCAGTGCCTGTGCTTGTCTGTGTATATCTACACCTGTGTGACGTACAGCAGGCTTCTCAAGCAAGCTGTGCCTCGTGCTATTGACAGAAGGACTGCAGTGTCAACACTTGAGGATTATATTGCTCTGTCCCCGTCCCAGTAGCTTCTTATGATCCACCTTTGACGCAAAAGGCCTTGCCATTCAAGAAAAGAGATTATAAAGAATAGATACAGTACATAATAATACAAACATAAAATAGCTTAGTTACATCTATGTATCTATACTGTATCACACTAATGGTACTATGTTACATTATTATACAGAAGAAGCACTACATATTTCAAGCCCCAACAACCTCAGTTAGAGAATATGTCCTATAGCTAATAGGAATACCACAATATACTGTACAATATTAATATTTCAATATAATCTTGTTTTGGATGACTTTGATAGCCAGTGAACTGCACTTGCATCTACATTACTTTCTGTACAGGATTCTGTGTGTCATCATGTACAGTACTTTTATGATTGATATATTATTATTATTATTATTATTATTATTATTATTGTTGTTCTATTAAGTAGTTTAATGTGTATTCCACCTTTTTATTGTTTTTTTGCCATTTTCTGTTTGCTGACAATGCATTATACTCTGAATAACTTTGTGACTGCTGTCTGTGAAGGGTGCTATACAAATTAACATTACTTACTTCGTTAACATCGTTATTTACTTACATCACAGCAGCAACATTACAGCACCCTAACATCATACGAACATACAGAACATACTGTACATACTGTACATACACACACCACCACACCTACACGTGCCATTGTAAAACATCCTAAATATACTAAAACAACCATAGCAGCCATAGTAAAAACAGGCACAATAAAGCGTCCATAATCATGGGAGATGGTGGTGTTGTTGCAGGAGGGAGCAGGCAGCCACGCTGTACCAGAACGTCAGCCTGACCGAGCCCCGGCTGGTCCACCAACTGGAGAGGGTCATCATGAACTTCCTCAGAGAGATCAGACAGCACAGCTCTGAGATGGAGAACCTGGCCTTGGCGGTGAAGCGGTGGGAGGAATATGCACGCACGCACATCACTTTCATTTTATATTCTGTGCGTCGTCCTGTAGTCCTGTAGTCTGCAGGATCTGAAATGAGCAAATCATCGGGTCTGCTGGTTTAGCGTTTTGTTGTGTGTGCGTGTGTGCATGTGTGTGTGTGTGTGTAGAGCGCAGGACCAAGCTATTATGCAGCTCAGTGAGATGGAAGAAGAGATGGACCACCGCATTCACGCTGCGGAGAAAAAGACACAGCAACAGGTGGGAAGCACGAACGCACAGCAATGCTGACTGGGACAAGACCTTGCTCATTGCTCAGTGAATAGTGACTTGCTTATTTTCTCATTCAATTACATAATAACTTATATATTATTAAACTGAAAGAAATACAGTATGTGTGTATGTATAGGCTGCACACAAACACACACACACACACACACACACACACACACAGCATATACACATATTTGTCTCAATTATTTTTTAGGATTTATTTACCTGTGGTCTGACTCATGGCGGTGCCTCTATATGTGTTTGTCAGTGCGATAAGCAGGGTGGGTCTGGTCAACACTTCCCTCATGTCAAAGAACACAGTATCAGATGCCTCGTCATATACTTGACACACCTAGCGGTCAGGCAGAACTCTCACCATGTCACTCACACCTGCGCCTGTATTTTACAGGTACAAAAAATTATTTAGTGTCATTTAACGGGTGATATTATATTTATACAGTATCATAAGACTTCCTGTAAACCGAAGGTGCAATATTCCACCAGACATGTTAATTTGTAACCAAACCGGGTCAGGAAGTTATTGTTTATTCAGGTAATTAATAGCTATTTGTATCATCTGACTTGTGTTGAACAGTTTCAAGTGTAACTTCACCCTAGCTCTGGTGCTTGACTCCGCCCACTGCACAATTAAAAAAAATGCTAAAACGTAGTCAAGGAGCTGAGTGAGGGGAGGTGGGACGGCAGAGATGGGGGAACCATTAATATTACGTTCATGTTTAAAGTAAGTATGAATTTTATAAAAAATTGAATTTAGCATTTGCAGCATTGTTTCTAACAATTCAGTCCTATTTAGATTACAACAACAACAACAAAATACAATTAATGGTGTAGTGGCTCTTTCAGGGTTTAGTTCTAGCTTGAATCCAGAGAATCACAAAGACGGAAGGTTTAAATTACGGCTATTATACAGTAAGACAATGCAGTTGGTCCAAAAGACAAGAAAATAAACTAAATACATCTCGAAATTGGACAGTAAACTATGGTACATTTTTGTATAAATTTTTTATATTAACAAATACAATAAATATACCTATTAGCACATACTGCACATCATACACATATTTAAAGTATCTGTAGATTATAGTAGATAAAAATAAATAATATTTCCTTTAAACCATCAAAAATATTTCCATTCCAATAGTTTCCATCTGTGCGATAATGTTGAAATGTGTTGCTTTGTCTGCTGCCATAAAGACAATTACTGTAAATAAAATTACATTTCATGTTAATTTAGCTGGACTGGCCTAGAAAGAGATACTGTAATTTAGCCTATACGAGCTAAATATCCTAACACATAGTTCTATGCATAGATCTGTTTCTTTTATTTAACGTACAGCACAAATGAAGGTGCCACAGTGTTTCTGAACACCTTGTCCTTATCTATGAGAAGTCATGGAGCATGGAGGTTATTTTTTCCAAACCCTGTGTTATCAACCATTGTGCGTGCGCGTGTGTGTGCATGTGTGTGTCCATGGGCCTACGTACAATATGTATGCACTGTTATGTAAGTATACCTCATCAGCCAGGTTAAATCTAGAGCAGGTGTTTGGTTGTCTAGTCTAGAGTACAGTCACCTGCATTCCCTCCCACCGTGACACATCCATTGAAATACACTCAGTGTAAGTGACTGTGTCTGTGTCGGGCTTCCTTCATTTAGTTTGTATTCAGCATGTAGCTATAACGTCAAGTAAGCACGGATGGTAAATTGTATGTTGGCGAGACTTTAACATTACTGTATATTCCTTGGCTCTTGTAACATATCTTAGGGCGTATCACAGGAGCATGTGTTGTGATAGAGCACTCAAACACACATGCACATACAATGTTTCCACTGGTCTATGAAAACATTAGTCGAATGCATCACACACACACACACACACAGACACACAATTTCACAGCAAAGAGAGGATTAATGGTTGTATATAATGTATATGTATACATATTACTAATTACACATTTTAGAGTTGGCTTTTTAAAAATCCTTCTTTCAAACTAAATAAAATCATTTATAGTAAAGAGTTACAGAATACAATGTCTGATGTTTGTGTCTGTATCTGAGTGTGTGTGTGTCTGCGTGTGTGTCTGTATCTGTGTGTGTATGTGTGTGTGTGTGTGTGTGTGTGTGTTTTTAGGAAGCTAAGCGAACAGAGACCGCTCTCAATGAGTTGCGGCAGAGATACGAGACAGAGGTGTGTGAGTTGCAGTGCAAGATACAACGGATGCAGGTGGTAAGTGTTTTATTAGACTGCATATCGTTGTAAGTACGACAACATACAAACCTTCCACAATAGTTCACAGTGTAAGACGAGCCATGTCAGAGAGCCATTGATTTATGTTAGTTTATAATAACAACCCTAAATCTATTATGGATATGTATCCTGATCGACGTTTAATTTGAAAGCAGGTTGCACAAGGACTCTTTGGTTGACCCATTAATATCTGCGCACTGGTGCGTTTGAGGGCCATGCACAGTAATATCTTCAACATAAGAGCATTACATTTACAAAATGATTTAGTGTGCGTGCGTGCGTGTTTGTTTGCCCTGAAACATCCGTCACAGTGGTGACAGACATATGGCACTCCTGAAGTGCACGTCATACAGTACGTATGGTACGCCCACCGAAACCAACTTTCTATTGGCTTTGAGTTATTGAAGTGATTCCATGCACACACAATATAAATTCTCAGCAGGAAGATGTGTTCTTGTGGCCCTTCAGTGTTTGGTTGAGCTGGGTGAAAAAAAAGCCAATTCACTCAGTAAAGATGTTACACTCAACCTAGGCCTGATATACAGTATATGGAGCTTTTATAGATATGTTTGTGTGACCACATAATTGTGTCTGGATAATAAACAGTAACAAGTGTGGTAAATGTTCCTCCTCCAGATAGAAGAGAAGTATAACAATATTAGCACAAAGGACGAGAGTGCGTCCCTGAAAAAGAAGATCTATGAGCTCACGCTGGTGAGGCAGTGTTTACGACCCAGTCATAATTAGTAGCTCCCTGGGCCTGAGAACACCTCTCAATTGTCCTCTCAACCTCCCCATACCTGTAGGAGAACCAGAGGCTTAAACAGGAGCTGATGAAGTCTCAGACCAATGTTGCCTGTCTGCAGAGTGAGATGGACTCACTGAAGATGGAGCTGACTGACCATAGCATTAACTCTGAACAGTGAGTCAACATCATTGGCCTGCTGGACTTTGGCTGGCTTTACAGGCGTGCGGTGTTTGATAGAGATTATTTCTATGATTAGTTTGGAAAAAAGACATTATGGGGATCTCATAAAAACATCTAAAGATATGTTCCTTATTTACGTCCGGAATTGCCCTTATGTTTGAAACCATTCTTAGTAAACCATCCTTAGTAATTTGTTTGAAACCTGTAGTCTCCCTCCCAGAGCTCCCTCTACAGGCTGTGTTTCAAACCTAAACAGTGACCTGGCCCTGAACTCTGAGTCATGGACTGTACCTTTAAAGCAGCTAGCGGTTATAAAAACTATCCAGTAGATAGGGTACATATATCTACTACCACTAGCATCAGTGGCAGTAGTAGCAGGTTGTAATAAGAGAGGAGGAGACAAGGAGAGAGAGAGAGCTATAGGCCACACCCCCTCCAGTGTTTGACAGACAGACAGTGCCCCGGGCTGTTTTTTTTTCCCCAGCTGAAACAGGATATCCTGGTGTGACTTCACGTGCACACAATGACTCCCTCAACAAGGTTACCTAGCAACTGGGCAAGGAGATA
Source organism: Typhlichthys subterraneus (assembly GCA_027564835.1). NCBI lineage: Eukaryota > Metazoa > Chordata > Actinopteri > Percopsiformes > Amblyopsidae > Typhlichthys > Typhlichthys subterraneus. Next base: position 27,587 of record JAODUH010073917.1, read on the forward strand.
CTCTCTTTCCCCTTTGGACGGTCTTATTGGGGTACAGTTATATCGTGTTTTATTATTATCGTGTAATATTCAGAGCAGTGAGCTCGTTTTATTTATATTCCTTATATAATATGTGAATTTACACATATGTAAATACTTTATAACACCTGGGCAAGTATCAAACCCAACCCAAAAATGCAAATAGAATACAAACAGCAGTGCTTCAGTAAAAGTATTTATAACCGCTATTCTTGTTTGTATTTATTGATTGATTTGTTTATTTTTAATGTTTCAGTTTCATTCAGTCTGCACTCACTCTTGGTATTGGGACTAAAAAGAACATACAGTATAGTTAATTCATTTTAAGTGTGCTTGTAAAAGCCATTCTTATTATTACCTAGGGAGGAGCTATTATTTAAAATCCCATAGTTGGCTGTTTTATTGTTCTTCTGTGAGATGTGAGGTGGACAAAACAGCCTGATTGTGTTGTACATATTTGTGCTCTATTAGTTCAGTGATTGCAACTTACGCTATACTGTGGCACGGTAATGATTGTGTTCTCTAGGTGCAATTTACTGACACTAGACACATAACATTAGAAAATGTAATAGTTGTAGACAGCACTGGCTAACTTAATCAAGACTCGCATACTTGACAAGAGAGGTATTTTGAGTGACGTGCACAATGACCAACTACATAACTCCATGACAAATTTGGATGTTAAACTTACTGAGGAATGTTTTGGGGAGTTTGGCTGTTTGCACGTTCTGTTAAACAAGTAGGTTATAGTTACTGCTTTATATAACCGTAAAGCCTAAAATTTGTAAATAACGAACTGCGCTAGCATTGTGTCAGAATTACGTGGTCTTGTGAGTGACAACACTGACTGTATAATATAATGCAGAGCCATGTAGAGAGACTCCAATGGACCGTTTTTTAACAGGAACGGAGCCTCAAAATAGTTCCCGGAAGTTAGCCTAAATACTAAAAGTACCCTATAAATTACATTTTAAACGTAAATCTTTGCATTTATTGACTACTAATTGCCAAAAATTTAGTTATATATCTGTATATATATATTCAAATTGCCCACCAAGCAGTTCCTGGAACTATTTTGCCATAGATTTGTGACCGTTTGGCATAACTCTGTTCTTTCCATGGCTCTGGTACAGTGTATTGTTCCTGTGTTCTGTATGCAGAGATGAGGTGATCATGAAGCACTTCTCTGATGAGAGAGACATCCTGGAGGGGCAGATAGCGGTTCTACAGTATGTATGCAAAATCTCCCCCTCTCTCTCACACACGTGAATGTACACACATACATTGACATTGAATCTTGGTTGGAGAAATTATAGTTACGAAATATCAACATTCCAAACTGTCATTATGTAATGCCGCTGTGTGTGTGTGTGTGTTTGTGTGTGTGTGTGTGCGTGTGTGGGTGCAGGTCAGCCAACAGAAAACTACACGATACTAATGACAGCCTAAGATGTACACTGGAGAAATACAGCAAGGTTAGAACCACAAATCTCTCTCTCTCTCTCTCTCTCTCTCTCTCTCTCTCTCTCTCTCTCTCTCTCTCTCTCTATCTATCTCTCTCACCAAATATCTCCTTGCATTCCGCAATCTTACCGTTCTCTGCGTGTGCTAAAACATGTATCTGGTACTTCTACGCAGCCCTGGCTTCGTCAATAAAGTAGGAACATTATGTGCGGCGAACACTGCTCACGACAACAAAGCCGTAGTACTTCGCTTTGCTTCACAATGTGTTTCAATGTGTGGGGGCAGTGCTGTGTAGGGATATTGTTTTGCTGGAGCTGGAGGTTAGCAAGCGTTCTGGAGAATAGCTAACCCTGCCATTACATCTCCCAGCCAGGTAGCAGTCCGTCTCCAGTGAACCCGAGGAACAGAAGCATGAATAAAAGTGTCTGCTGTACAACCCAGTACACCATGAGTGACAGGTGAGACCCACATGGGAGCCCATGCCATATAACTTGTTACCTTATATAATTCAATTTTGTTAACATGCATGTATTCTACGTGTTAATATTACTAATATGAAATACTATCTTTTTTGTTTAAATGGCTATAGTGCCATTTAACATGTTTTTGCTTAATATTTTTTAACAACCACACTTCCTTCTTCCAAAGGTTAATCCCAGAAATGCACAATTAGGTACTGGCCTAACAGGAAATGCTGTCAAAAACTGTAATATCCGTGTAATATCACTGAGCTCAGGTAACCTTTCACAAAGCTTAACTGAGCTCAGATGTCCCTTATCCAAAATGAAAATGCAGTTTCTTGACATGGTGTTAAATTGCAGACTAAATAAAGCAAGCAAAACAAACAATCATTAACCAGGTGTGTCCTTCAGAAATCGGTTTTGCTTAGATATATAATACTTAAGTAACAACAATTACTCAGCAATGCTTCAGTACTACAGTATTTGCCCTGAACAATTCATTGTGTGTATTAAATTACACAACAATGTAGCAATGTAGAAAATACATATAGACAGTTTTTTTAGGGTCCCTTCAGGTTTATTCACTGATAAATAGATTTGCAGACTTTTGTGCTTTTGTAGTAAGAAAATATAGAGCAATGAGCAAAAATTGAGCAGTTGTGGGCTTGTCACCTTATGGTGTTGACCTGTACCTCATGGCGTTGACCTCATGGTGTTGACCTTCCGGGGGGTGGGGGGGTATGTGTCAGTGTCTCCCCCAGGTGTTGCCGGCACACGGAGGAGGAGCCGCCGTACGGCCGCAGGCCCGGCTGTGACGCCCTGGCCCTGGCCATGTGTGACCCGGGCCTGCGGCGCAGGCTCAGCAGCGAGTGTGAGGAGGACAGCCTGCCCGAGAGCTACATGGACAGCGGGCTGTCCACGCTCAGGGGCTCCCACGGGGGCTACGACTCCGAGCAGGAGACCTTGAAGGCTCAGGAGGAGGAGGAGGAGGATGAAGAGGAGGCGCGGAGGACGGGCGGGAAGAGAAGGGAGCATGACAAGGAGGACAGCATGATGGGGGACGTCTTGGAGGCCGATGTAAGATGGGAGGTGCTGCTGTGTGTCTACCGTTCCACATGTCATCACGTTTACCAGATTACATATGTACTGTTAAGATAATATAATAAATAACGTTTATTATTATTATTATTATTATTATTATAACCTGTCAGCCATTACACAGACAATATATGTAGTATTATGTGGTACTCAGTATTTTGATTAGTGACTGACCTATAAGGTAGCTACACTATGAATGAAATGACTTAGTTACTATTATTGCTATAGGCGTCGTGTCAGTGTGGTTTACATTTGTTACGTGTGTGTGTGTGTGTGTGCGTGTGTGTGTGTGCGTGCACGCCGTAGCCAGTGGAGACTCACTACAGTGAGTGGCCTTTAGGCTCCGACAGCGGCTCGGTTATGGACTGGAAGCCCAGCGAAGCCCTTGGAGGCACCAGTACCGTAGCCCCCGCCCCCCGTAGAGCGCTCACTGCTATCACCACCCAGGTAAGTGGATGGAGGTGTCACGGCTCCAACCAATGGTGTCCAGTCAGTTGATTGGCTACACTTTGCTCCAGTCAGTTGATTGGCTACACTTTGCTCCAGTCAGTTGATTGGCTACACTTCAGTCCCTTGTGTTCGTACCCTGGTTTTCTTGTGTTTACACCGTTTCTATGCTGAACTCTACCTGTACCCTGACAGCAGGGTTGGGTAAGTTACTTTTTAAATGTAATTAATTAATGTAGTTACTCGTTACCAGACTAAAATTATAATAAATGATGTCAATTACATTTTTGGATTACCTAAATTTTGTAATATAATTTTAGAACTTTTAGATTTTTTCACGCCTAACATTGTTTGAAATGCCATCTAAAGAAATTTATTTTGTTAACTTGCCACATCTTTCTATTTGTGTAACCGTTTATGTTGCTCAGGGGATCTGTTTAAAGTAGGGCTTCATTACAATTATTGATTGACGGTAACAGCCGATTGTTTATGCATTTTTCTTCTGCAAACTCCCCTTCGACAATTAATCTTTTTTAAATACTTGTAATCTGTTTCCAGTATTTTAGCTGGTAACTGTAATGGATTACAGTTACTGTTTTAGTGTAATAAGTTACTTCCCAATCCTGCCTAACAGTGTTTCCAGCTTGTTCCCTCTCTGTATCTATGCCTGTTGTTACCTGGTTACCGAACTCTGCCTGTACCGTGACTACAGAACCTTTGTTTACTTTTACCTGTGTTGTTTGCTTCCTGGCGTTCTTGCTTTTGTCTCCGCCCACAACAGGAGGGTTGGAGGAAGGGACAAACATGGCTGCCATTAATAAAGACAGGAATATGTTGAGTCATTACTAAGTTAAAGCAAACGTAATATGCTTTGGATACAGAATGGTGGAATGCAGAGGAAAGATGGCCTAATACAATGTGTAACACTTGCTTTAAACATAAACTCTAATTATGTATTTAATAAAGTCAGCTAATTATTGAACTTATGGCAGTTTGAAGTTGTAGTCAGCAAGCTAATTCTTAGCTAATACACTTTTTGTCAAGTTCACCAAATATCTCCTCACATTTCTTCATCTTCATCTTCATCTTACCATTCTCTGCGTGCTAAAAAAATAAGCAGATTCTTCTACACAGCGCTGGCTCCATAAATACTAAACATTAACAAAGGAACAAACACCGCTCACATCAACAACGGCTAGTAGGGCCTACTATGCTTTGCTTCACAATGCATTTGAATGTGTGGAGGGGCGCCGCGGAGGGATATTGATTTGATTTGAGCTCAGTTAGCAAGCGTTCTTGAGAATGACTGACGCTTCCTTTAAATCATGTCCCCCCCCCCCCAGGACTGTCAGACCATCTGTGATGAGCAGGGTGCCACAGTGTCAGAGAAGGCCTACAGGATTGTGTTGGCTGGGGACGCTGCCGTAGGAAAGTCAAGCTTCTTGCTTCGCCTCTGCAAGAACGAGTTCAAGCTAAACTCCAGCGCTACTCTGGGTGGGTTACATTAAGGTTCTGCCTTGTTTCTGTAACACATGCGATTAAAAAAGCTCTTTGCCATGCTTAACATTTTCACAGGATCTCTCTTGAGTAATCTCTCAATGTAATCATTGTCTACTACCAGGTGTGGACTTCCAGATGAAAACCCTAGTCGTGGATGGAGAGCCCACTGTACTGCAGCTATGGGATACAGCAGGACAGGAGAGGTGTGTGAGTGCGGGTGTGTGTGTGCGTGAGCTTGTGTGTGTGTGTGTGTGAATGAGAGAGAGAGAGAGAGAGAGAGAGATAGAGTGAGATATGTAGAGCAGACCCTATCACAGTTTAACAATGTTAATGGTGTTTTGGACTGTAGATTTTACCTAATTACCTTTATAGCACCTAGAGTCTGTAGATGGTTAAAACATTGCTTAGTTTAATGGTCAACAACACATGGTATGAGTCAAATGATGAGAATATTGCAATGCTACAAAATTGCTGTGCAACCCAGCAATCATACAGCAATATAAAGCACTAACATACAACAAAAAGGTATAGTCTGCAATTGTAAGCTGATTTGAAAGATAATACACATTTTGTCAAATTCACCAAATAGCAATTTCAGCAACTCCAACTCAGCAAATTCCAAAGTAAAGTAAACAGTGCCATCTAGTGGGTCAAAGCAGATGTGACATTTTGGCTGTGTTCTCCCATCTCAGGTTCCGTAGCATAGCCAAGTCTTACTTCCGGCGGGCAGATGGTGTGCTGCTGTTGTATGACGTGACGTGCGAGGAGAGCTTTCTGAACGTCAGAGAGTGGGTGGACATGATCGGGGTAAAAGCAACTTATTAGGCTAGCTAGTATCCTCCCAGACAGTGATCTCACAGATTACAAAACCCACTGCCACTACCCAACATTGTCTTAATGTCTCAATATTTGTAATTATTCCATTAGATTAGATGTTATAGGGAATAATGCATCAATTAATTATTTAATTATTTTAACAAATTATTGAATGAAATTATATAATTACTTCATTAATTAATGAAACAAACAAGTTAATAATATTTTTATAATAGTTACTACATACTATTTTGATTTTAATTCATTCTAAAAGAATGTCTTAATTTTCTCCTTTCATGCAGCAAATACGTAAGTGTTAGATGTGTACTGTGTTACATGTGTGTGTGTGTGTGTGTATGTTGTATGAAAATTTTAATTACGGTGGATGTCTGCTTCCTCTATATTTAGACAATGTGTGATAAACTAAATTGTGTTTTGAGAAGGAATTGCCTCAAATCATGGACTATTTGCTACTGTAAATGCAATGTGTTTTATACTTGCATTTGACGTTTATATTTACATTATACAACACATTTTCTATGTCCAAATATAAGGATATCTCCCAAGATGAGATTCCCATCATGTTAGTTGGAAATAAGTGTGACATGAGGGGCAAAGGAATCAAATGTGTACCATTGAGCTGTGGAGAGAAGCTAGCTATGGTAAGTGATCCTGTGATGTTATTGTATGTCGGTTGATGTCAGTTGGTGTCAGTTTATTGTAAACCGACCATCTTGTTGCAGACATACAATGCTTTGTTCTGTGAGACCAGTGCCAAAGATGGTGCCAATGTTATTGAAGCAGTGCTTCACCTCGCCAGGTAAGTTACCATTAACTGTTGCCAAAACTAAACAGGATGGCAGACTTTAATGTTTAATTTGTTGCTATTTTCTATTCCGGCATAGTGAAAATAGTCGATTAATGCATAATATTTAAACAAAACAAAGAAAGAATACTGTCAGTGTGGTATAATATAGCCTAATGAACATGAAAGAAACTTAGGTTTAATTTAAAGGAGTAATTTGATGCCTTTTTTCACTTGTTGACACAGTTCCTTGACTTCTCAATACAATGTAGTTGAAGGCTTAGGTGAAAATACCACACAAATTATGTTTAATAGCACGATCACAACCACGACTCTCAGTCTGTCTCGGATTACAGTCTGTTGTCAGTGACTATTGCTTTAAAACCATTTCATCCCTAGCTTTTTTTGTTTTTCAACATTTTACTTGAGTTTTTTCTCTTTTAGTGGATCATGCAGCATGTCTATGTTGCTTTATTTTTAGCACACCTTTTTTTCATGTGATTAGCGACGGGTGCTAAAGTCCCCTTCGGCGGGTACGTTAGGGATGAACAGGTTATTGAACAAGCCACTGCCCACCCCGCCCTGACTCTCACGTAGCTTTGTTGACGTAAGGCTGACTGCTTTACTGCAGCCTTACGTCATAATATGCAATGCCTAGGCCAATCTGAAAAGAATATCCTATTATTGGGAGAGAAACATTTAGGCAGCAGGCTAATTCTTCTTCAAATAAATCCACCGACATGAGAACGGTATTCGAAAGAGTAGACAGTGATTTGCAAAGAGCCACGGAGACATCATTTGAATGTGGAGGGGCACCCACATATTCCTTTCCTTTCTTTCTCCATTATGCAGAGAGGTGACAAAGAAGATCCATTCTGATGACAATTATGATTCAGTGACTACCCTGAATGACACCAGGAATAAGCCAAACAAATCTTGTTGTAGTTGAACAAACCCCAACTCTGAATAGTACAACTCACACAAACACACACCTCCACCTGACCTCCTCTCCTGAAAAAGCACAAAAACGATCTAAACAATTTCAGACAAGATATTGCGTTGTTGGACAAAACACGCATAAGACCATGGACAACTGGAACTTGACCAGTGAACATCACATGAGAAGGATACTGGGGCTCTATCTATTTCCCTTTCTCTCAAAGGCAGAGCTTGGTCGCATTGGGCCCTATCGTGCCGTTTACACTAACAGGCTGCTAACACATATCCCACATTTTCACTCACAGTGTGGCTGTGTGTCTTTCTGAACACAGTGACACTCATGCTAACTGCATCAGTCTATTCTGGGGCAGAAGCAGTGTTGTCTTTTCAGCTTCACCTCTCAATCACCTCTAGATACTTTCAAATGTACAAGCTATATGTTTCTCCACATCATTCCAAAGATATTCGTACTTCTTTCCCATTTATTCAGAACTGTACCGACCAACAAAGCCCTGGCCTGCACTGTGTGTATGTACTGACTTCTGCACACTTCACAAATTTAAGCTTTTTATGGTCCGTGCGCCCCCTGCTGTTGTACTGCAAGCACTGTGCACGTCAAAGAAAGAACTATCGGCTTACACCACAAAACACGCTTTAAGTCGTTATGGTATTATATTCAATTTATAACTGTTTTATATATATTTCACTAAATGTGTGATGTACAGTAAGGTAGCTGTTCGATGATGGAGATTTGGATGGATGGAGAGAACATTATGTATATATTTTTATACTATTTATATCTTAGAACGTTTTTTTATGTTGATTTTATAATTTTGATTTGATTTTAGGATTGAGATAAGAATGTCCTACTAAAATAGCATAAATGGAGTGGATAGTTTTATTTAGGATCAACAGTCAACAGAGATGAGAATTGGTTGTATTTCAGGTCAATGTGCTTACAGCTCCAAGAGGCACTTGTGAACAGATAAACACAATGTTGCTTTGTGTATCTTGTGTATACGCCACCATGTCATGCCATATACTAGCATGACCTTAAAGTGTTATAATGTCCCTAATCCACTCTCATGATAAAAGAGCATGTGTTAGTATTCATTATTTGAGGCAAACATGTTTATGCAAGTGAAGGAAATATATTGTTTTTAATATACCTCTATAATTACTAATGGAGCCGGAACAATTAAATAATTTAGATTGTCTGTGCATACATTATTTGGTGGTGATAAACTGTACATATAGGTATAACATTTATCTATACAGCTGCGGAAAAAATTAAGAGACCAATGCACATTGTTTCAAATGTAATAGTATAAATAGGCTTATACTGTATGTCAACCATAAATAGAACATTTCTATAAATATAGATCTAAAAACACAGAGTATATTACATTTAAATAGAAAATAAAAATGTATTATTAGTAAAAATAGAGAAAATTCATTAAATTCATGAATTTAGTTCCATAACAATTAAATAAATGTGTAGATAACATGGTCACACTCACACTCTCTCTCTCCCTCTCTCTCTCTCTCTCTCTCTCTATCTATCTATCTTTCTCTCTCTTTACCAATGTGATTCATGAATTTAGTTCCATAACATTTAAATAAATGTTGACATGTAGTCATTATCTCTCTCTCTCTCTCTCTCTCTCTCTCTCTCTCTCTCTCTCTCTCTCTCTCTCTCTTTCTATCTCTCTCACACACACACACACACAGAATATGGCCTGTCCCTGATGCTCCCATGCCCCCCTTCCCCCACCCCTGGCTAAAATTACACAAATCTAAATCAATAAATCAGATCACCTCTCTTCTGTCGTCAAAGAACCTCGTTCAACCAAACGCCCCCAGCGTCTGTCACACTCTTCAGGCACGACTGTGTGAATAACTACAACATATGTTAGGGTTTTTACTGTGTGTGTGTGTGTGTGTGTGTGTGTGTGCATGTGTGTTCAGGGGGCTGGCACGGGTCCCTGTTTCCAACCCCCATCTGTTTACATTGTCATATGCTTGATGAGGCGAAACCACTCATTTGTCAAACAACATGTGGAGTAACAGCTGAGAGTGTGTGTGTGCGTTAGCTTCTCTTGGTATGAGACTATGCGTGTGTATGTGTGTGTCTTGTGCGTGCGTGTGCCTTAGCTTGTCTTGGTATGAGGCTGTGTGTGTGTGTGTGTGTGTGTGTGTGAACGTTAGCTTGTCTTGGTATGAGGCTGTGTGTGTGTGTGTATGTTTGTGTGTGTGCATTCGCTTGTCTTGGTATGAGGCTGTGTGTGTGTGTGTATGTTTGTGTGTCAGTGTGTCTTATGGGGGTAATTAGATAAGGGGAGCATGCAGCAGAAAGGTTAATGACAGTAATGAATATATTAGTGAGGAGGAGAGCAGCTCTCATTGGCTGCCTTATCGCTGTTCTGTCTGTTGTTAATCATCTTGCATGGTAAGCTTAACATGGACTTGAAACCAACCTGTAAAAAGAGGGTTCCCTGTTATTCCATAGGTAAACCTCAGGAAGATAATATTTGCCAACCGTGTAGCGGGACCAATATTAGCAAATGTGGCTTACTGACCGACTGACTGACCTTGCTAAAAAGCGCATGGGCTACATTCTAGACCAGGCCTGTTCAATTAGCCCCGTGTCTCACGAGGGGATTGCACCCTTGCCCACTAGATCAATATACGGTATAATCACTATACATCAATATATTAATGTAAATTAGTTATAATTAACTGTTCTACATCCGAGATATCATGAGATAGCTTAGAAATTAGTCTAGAGTGACACGTCCACGTGTGTGCATATACTCTATCTCCCATCCTGTTAGTGAGGGAAATGGTTGGGTACGGTACTATTCACATTTGAACCCATAAGAATACCTGGAATTTGATGCCAATAGTTCTTGTTCGTGTTTTTGTCTTTGTCTAACAAATGTAATTTCAGTTGTAGAACACCGCATTGCAAACTGGACGAATATGGACGTGACTGCTATTTTGTTCTGCAAAAACCCATATGCCAGAGAGACTTTGAATTAGTAGAATCTTATAATTATATAGAAAGCCTTTTCCATTGATTTGACACATTAAACATTAATCAAGCTGCAGGATGGATGCTCTCGATGTCTCGCTCTCGTATACGCTCACGTAAATAATTGCCAAAAATATGCGGCCCACCTACAGTTTTTCATGTTAAAATCTGTCCCACTTGAATTTGTAATTGAATAGCCCTGTTCTAGACAGTAGGTGGTGGTAATGCACCATGTAGACAGTAGGTGGCGGTAATGCACCAATAGCATTGGATTCCAACTTCTGCCAAGTTTCACGGAGGAACCCTGTATGCTAAAGTATTGGCCTGAGCTTGCCTAGCTTCTAATTGCTTTTTATTAGCATTTGTTTTATTGCTTTATTGCTTTTTGCAATGCAGGTGCGCACAATGCATGTGTTGTTTTTGAGGCAATTGCTATGCCAGATGACATTTTGTAGTTTGAATACAACATTATTAACATAGAATCTTAACTGGGGCATAGTGGCGAAGCATTCTCTTTACATTGTTGTCTTTGTTTTTGTGTGTCATCTTAAGCGGTGTTCAAACGCAGAGAGAGAAAGATCAGATATAGCTAACATATAATCCCACGTGCACTTAACCGCAAAAACAGTCCTTGTACCCACAAGAAGGGGAGGAGAGGGTTATGGGGTCACCATCTGGCAGGGCCAAAGGTCAAATATAGAGAGCACTGGTCACTATATGGGGACATCTGGGAAAGCACACACACACACACTCAAAGCCTTGGACATACTGCGGGATATTATAGCGTGTGTGTGTGTGTGCCTGTGTGTGTGTGTGAATGGTCATGCACGCGTGCGTGCGTGTGTGTGTGTGTGTGTGCATAAGTGTGTATATGTGTCCAAATATGATTTGGGTTCTCAATGGTTAAATCCACACTTGAAGGGGAAACATGAAGATGAATAATAAGATATTGTCTGATTTACTGATGCCTTGTAACTGCTTCCTGGTAGGCTGCAGTATGCTGGGAACACATTTTTGTCTGTTTTGTCTGTTTGCAGTTAGTAGTGCCTGCTATTCCCATGTTCAGGGCAAGAGGGCAGTGATCTCTTACATTATGCTACACAAACAACATGGTGTGGTGATCATATAGTGTGCGTGTGTGTGCGCGCGCGCACGCTTGTGTGTACATAACAAAAAGCAGTTCCGTCTGGCACATCACTGATTTGATAAATACAATATTTTAAATGACTGCATGATGATGATGTGATCACTGCATTCTGACTGTGTCTACTTGCTGCTGAGGAGACCCAAGGGCTTTCTATAGCTCGATGATTATTACAGGCAGGGATTAGTAGCTTTTCTATGATATCTGTTGGGATGAGAGTTAATCTGAGAGTAGGATGTGTGTGTGTGTGTGTGTGTGTGTGTGTGTGTGTGTGGTTGTTTGTGTGAGACTGCATTTGAAATGTGTTCCACTGTTTCATGTCTGTGGTATGTTTACCATACATTGAATGAACCATAAGCAGATCTACTGCGTGTAATACATTGGCTGTAATTTTACAGTAATAATGATTGTATAATATGATTTTTTGAATAACATGCTTTACAGACTACATTTCTAGATGTAGAAGATGAAGAAGAAAATATGTATTAATAAAAACATAATCACTAGAACCGGATAAGTTCAAGGACACAAAACAAGAAAATCCCTATAAAATAATATCAGGAAAAGGGAGGACCAGTAAATCGCTACTGACCTCTACTGGTAGAGTATATGGTCTCAAATGAGACAACATACTATAGGTCAAAATGCCTTTCAGTCATTTTTTAATCAAATAAAAACTGTCTGGTTAATTCTTGCCTAGTGTTTGCCTAGTTTAGGTGAACAGACAGACACTTCAAATAGGGATTTTATGCCTTCATATTAATATGTTATCCAATATGCTGTGTTGACATTGGCTATGCCATTTGTTGCCTATTTCCCTTTCTGATTATGTATCTATTTCATTTACTTGTGTATTTTATGAATAATGTAAATTTAAAGGTTATGAAGAGTTAAGTATCTGTAGAATATTGAATGTGCTCTCTCTCTCGCTCTCTCTCTCTCTCTCTCTCTCTCTCTCTCTCTCTCTCTGTACTGTTCTTCTGCCAACCAATGTCTTTCTAGTGTG